>JAQQSV010000590.1:0-56678 GCA_028646515.1 Pseudochirops corinnae
AAATTCTTTGGGAGCTTGTTCAGGTTACTGCTTACTCTCCGCCATCTTAGCTCCCTCTCTCTAGGATTAGTTTAGAGTCATATTTTATGGGTATTTTGGGGTGGCTATGTGAGAACTGCGATATGTTGCTGCTCCTACACTGCCATCTTGGCTCCGCCCCCCCCAAGGTTTTTTTCAATGAATTCAACCTCTGGTTTTCTTCACAACTCTGAAGATCTCTAAATTAAGGATCACAGATTTTATATTTTTGAAATATTTTATTTATTTTTTCCAATTACATGTAAAGATAACTTTTAACATTTTTTTAAATAAAATTTTGAGTTTCAAATTTTTTCCCCCTCTCTCTCTTCCCCCCTCCCTAAGATGGTAAGCAATTTGATATAGATTATATATGCAATCATTTAAAACATTTCCATATTAGTCATGTTGTGAAAGAAGAAACAGAACAAAAACTCCCACAAAAGTAAAGTGAAAATAGTATGCTCCTATCTGCATTCAGACTCCATTACTTCTTTCTCTGGACATGGATAGCATTTTCCATCATGAGTCTTTTAGAATTCTCTTGGATTATTGTATAACTGAGAAGACGTAAGAAATTATAGTTGATCACTGTACAAGGCATCATAGAATTTATCTGGAAGGAACCTTAGAGATCATTGAGTTCAAACTTCATTTTTAGAGATGAGGAACCAGAGGAATAAAGAAATTAAGAGACTTGCCTGGGATAACACAGTTACCAAAGGCCAGTTGGCAGGATTTGAATTTACATCTTCCTGTCCATAAGCCCAGCATTCTATGCACTGAGGCCATATGTTTCCCCTTCACAATATCTCATCCTGCCCCCCTCCCACCCCTTTCAGCTCAGGTCCTTCTTTTTCCTATATTTCTTCAACAAACATTTTAATACCAAACATTTATCACATAGTATGCATTGTCCAAAGTGCTGAAGATACAACAGTCTAAAGCAAAGTAGTCCCTGCCTTCAAGGAGCTTAAAACTGCTTTTTCTCCCACACCACTCTCCAATGGAAGGTGGAAATGGAAAGAACACATTATCGAAGCTACCAATTTGACTGATCATAGGCTAGCCTGTATTAGTCTGTATCTATGTGTTCCTTCTCAACTCAAATGTGAGTACCTCCAAGGAAGACATGAGATCTGTGTCTAACATGTCCCAGTGCCCAGTATATCTCCCTGTCCATAAAAAATCTCCCCCAAAATATTAGTGACATTTTCCAATATGACCATTCTGATAAAGTTTGGTTGAAATACAATTGCTATCAATATGTCTGGAAAATAACATGGCCAGAGTGACTCTCTCTCTCTCTCTCTCTTTCTCTCTCTGTCTCTCTGTCTCTCTGTCTCTGTCTCTGTCTCTTTGTTTCTCTGTCTCTCTCTCTCTGTCTCTGTCTCTCTCTGTCTCTGTCTCTGTCTCTCTGTTTCTCTGTCTCTCTGTCTCTCTGTCTCTGTCTCTCTCTGTCTCTGTCTCTCTGTCTCTCTCTGTTTCTCTGTCTCTCTGTCTCCGTCTCTCTCTGTCTCTCTCTGTCTCTGTCTCTGTCTCTCTGTCTCTCTGTCTCTGTCTCTCTCTCTCTCTCTGTCTCCAGATTTGTTTTATATCTCTCATTGTAAGCATCTACAGAATGTTTATCTGGGATTTTCAGCAGTGCCTGAAAGAGTTGAAGATGAAAAAAAGGGGGTTGATTATTTTAAGGTGTGAGTCATTCCTGTGTTTTCTTTTCACAATGTCAAAATTTCCTTAAATTGGATTATTTGTGTGGAAGTAATAAAAAAGAGTTTGAAAGTCTTTGAAGCTGTTCAGGATGCCCTATTCAAAGCTCACAAAATTGCTATTGCCACAATTTTTCTGTGACTTTAGGTGGCATGGAAAAATGACTCGGGATACAGAAGACCTGCATTCAAATCATGCCTCTGTTGCTGATTATTTGTGTGACCTTGAGCAAGTCACTTAACTCCTTCTATCCTTCATTTCCTCATTGGTAAAATGAGAAGTTTAGACTAGATCACCTCTGAGGCACTTTGCAGCAACTGATCCATGATCCCAAGCAATTACTTTCCCTCTCTGAGTCTCAGTTATAGAATCATGGAATTTAGAAGTATATAATCAGATTATATAATTATGTGATATCAGATTAGGAAACAAGTCTATGGAGATGGACTGACCTATCCAAATATAGATATAGAGCAAGAAGGGATCTTAGAGTCCATCTAGTGGTCTCTAGCCTCATTTTGTATCATGGATCTTTTTAAAAGTCTAATAATGCTTGTGGATCACTTCTCAGAATAATGTTTTTAAATATGTAAAATAAAATGCATATGATTACAAAGGAACCTAAAAGCTAGTGAAAATAGGCATTTCTATCCCTTTCAAAATCATATATCCTTTCAAATATGTTTCTGGATGCCAGGTTAACAACCCTTTAGTACAGATGAAGAAACTGAGCTCCATAAAAGTGAAATTACTTGCCCATGGTCACACAGGTAAATGTCAGTTTGGGATTTTAATGCTCTGAACTGAAAAACGTTAAAAAGGGATTGAACTAGATAAACTCAAATACTGTGTCAAGTTCTGATAGGCAAAGATTCTCAAATCAGCACAATTCAACAATGGGAATAAAGGAAGGAGCTGAGGTTTGGTCAGCATAGGTAATTTTTGTCACTGTTAGTCCTTCATTCTTGAAGAGGACTATGGAATCAGAAAAGTGACACCATGACTTGCAAGTAAACTGGATTTAAGTGAGGGAGGGCTATACAAAGTCAGCAGCCTCACTTTCTCCTCCAGAGCCATCTGGGCCCAATTACAGATCAGGATGACTGGAGGTGGTATTGGCCAGGATAGGTAACTCTCTTCATGGATGCAGGTCGATAATTCATCCAAGATTCCATTGATCCCCCAAGGTAGAGAATATGCTGATTTATCCAGAGTCAAAAGTGTCAGAGAAGAAGCTTGGATTTGGGAATTCACAACTCCAAGACCAGAACTGTCTCTATCATACCAAAGAAGTACTTGCTGAGTTGGAAGGGACCCAAGAGTATGTTTAATCCAATGATCTATTTTCAAAAGAGAAAAAGAAAAAAAAATAATCTATGCCACATTGTATCAGACAGACAAGTATTCATTCAACCTTTCCCTGAAATCTTAGCTATTAAGCAATAATTTATAGGACTTTTTTTTTTTTTAACAATCCTAGGTTTTTAAAACTAGATGTTTTCCCTTTCCCTCCTCTACCTAGCATAATAAACATTCTGATTTAATCTCATGATGGGCCTTTTTATGATTGTCACAAATCTGTTACTGTTTGTCTTTCCAACACAAGATGACCTCCAGCTCTTCCTGTGTTTGATTTTCTAATGGTTAGAAGGTGTGCGTTCTGTAAATATTTCATTAGTAATAGCTACATCATGTACAGTTTTGGTTAGTAGACTCCCACTTTCTCCATCTTATTCATCACCTGATATGCTGGGCAATGCCTTAAGACAGATGAGACAATTTCTCCAAAGAACAAATTAGTAGGGTGGCACCCATGAAATAATTCAGAATAAAGTTAGCACAAAGAGAAGAGTAGCCTACACAGTGGTGAAAAGAATGACAATAGCAAAATGGAATGGTGGGTAATGGTAATGAATGATAATTTTTCATCCTAGAGATAGCTACAGCAAGGATGGGTTCTGAACCTTTGAGCTTCCTGGTGGCAGCTATGTGGCCCATTCTGTAGAGTCTTCTTGAGTTTGTCAGGTTTCAGACATTAGTTCTGAACTCTGGGAAAGTCATTGAACATCTGTCTTCCTCAGTTCCTCCCACTGTGAGATGAGGCTAACAAGAGCTCCTATGTCTCTGAGTCATTGTGAGGATCTCATAAGGTAACATTTGTAAGTATCTGCTGAATAAGTGCTTGTTCCCTTCCTTTTTTGTCATGGATCCCTTCAGCAGACCGGTGAAGCCTATGGACCCCTTCTCAGAATAATGCTTTTAAATACATAAGACCAAAAAAGAAACCATCTATGATGAAATAAATATCTAAGTTTTCACATTCAAGTTCATGGACCCCCTATAACTCCCAAGTGTAGGAATCCCTGGGCTTAGGAAATGCATATGCTTACTTTCCTGGGAGAAGAGACAGATGTGTATTCAGAAGGTTATATACACTTCTGGACTTAGTCACTATATTGGTCAGTTTTGTTTTCTTGTTTCTTTATGTTATGAAAGAAGGCCCACTGTTTGCTTATCGGGGGAAGGGAAAGGGTGCCAGAGACAATCAGTAATCTACTCAACTTAATGGTTTTTCATCATTATGATTTAAATTTTTTTTTTCCACTGTGCTTATTTATCACAGGGGAGGGATACACTGAGGGAGGGAGGGACAGATATATTGGGGGAGGGTCATGGCAAAGTGACAGTGATATAAAAGAGTGCCAAGCTTTTAAAAGGGAAAGGGGGGGAAAAACCCATGTCTGAGACCCAGCACCATGATGTTCTGGTGGAATAGGACAATGGGTTTCTTTATATTCTTTCCGTTTTATCTGTCTGGTCTGGGCATTGCTGGGTGAGTGGGCACCATCACGGGATGAGGAAGGGGCCTCATCATTGAAGGGCCAGGCATCATAGGCATGTGGCCTCCCATGGGCATTCTCATACCACGAGGCAGCCACACAGGCATCATTCTGGGAGGGGGGGCATCATGCTAGGGTGAAGAGGTGGGATCATAGGCCCTTCTAGTGGAGGAGCAGATAACAGATTCGGAAGAATTCTTCCTTGCTGAAATGAAGTGGTTATTTTATCAATCAGGCTCTGGGCTTGTTTTTCCATCCATTTTTGATAATTGTCTCTCACATTCTCTTTGTGCTTCCTTCCGCTGCAGTGTATCTTTCCCACAAATGGAGAATCATGAGTGAGGTAAGTATCTCAGTAATCACAGTAAAACTTGGGTATGATGATGCACTGTTGTGCCTTGTTCTGGCCAAGGTATCTTCAAAACAGGACTGGCTGGGTTCCTCACCTTCTTCACTTTATCTCTTAACAATTTGTTCACATAAAAGGCTAACTTCAGGATGCTCTTATCTGACCTGATAAAATGGGACCCAACTCTTCAGATACTCGGCAGGGCAGGCACGGATCCTAAGGGATGAACTGCACCCCAGCAACGAGGGCACACTGCCACCGACTGCTTGAAGCGCCTGGCCGACCTTGGGAGGTAGAGGGAAAGAGAGGAGGAGGAGAGAGAGAGAAAGGGGGAGAGAGGGAGGGAGAGAGAGCGAGAAGGCGAAAGAAAGCGAGAAAGAAGAAGTGGATCAACAGGGCCCAGCTCGGACCACAGTTAAGGGACTTCCGTTACCTCGCAGCTTACTCTATTATAAGATTTTAAAAGCAAGGAAATATTGGCTTATTTTTGAACATGTGCAGCTTTATCAGGAGCTACCAGTTTTAGCATGAAGGATATTTACAATGTTTTGGAGGAAAGACTCCAAACTCTGAAATATGAAACATTACTTCGAGAGGCAATGCCATGGGGTGTGAAGCAGAAGAGGACCTCACCTAAGTAACAACTGAGACAGAAGCATGTCCTCTGATAGCTTCTTATTTATTTTAAGTAATTCATTCATTCATTCATCCATCCATTATTTATTCATTTATCTATTATTTATTTGTGTATCTATTTTTGCTTTTTGGTGGGGGGGAGGGGAAGGCAGGGCAACTGGGGTTAACTGACTTGCTCAAGGTCACACAGCTAGTAATTGTTAAGTGTCTGAGGCTGGATTTGAACTCAGCTCCTCCTGACTCCAGGGCCACTGCTCTATTTACTGTGCCACCTAGCCGCCCCTGATAGCTTCAGATTTTAAATTACACACACACACACACACACACACACACATACACACACACAGAGACACACACACATGCACGTGTGTGTATTTAGTATTTCTGTGCTGCAGTAGTACAAATCCTGCCAGTCCTTTCTTACTGTCAGCACTTTGGGAAAAAAAAAAAAAAAAGTCTGTTTGCTTGGACTAGTTATAGCTCTGCTCCTAAAAACTCCCATGAGTCTCCTAGCAGGCCCAGAACAAAGTTTCATGATTTTCACATTGAATTTAGATGAGTCTTCTTGACTATAGTCTCAACACTTTATTTACTGTGGCCCCTAGCTGCCCTGTATCGTGCCTACCATGGCCCTACCATGAGGGTTTTTTTTTGTTTTTCCAGGATAAATGGCCAAGTTCTTTCAACTAATCACCTTATAATATGGTATGAATACCATTCAGTTTTCTGGTTGTCATCCTTTTCATGCTTTCCAGAATATGATGGCCCTTCCTAAAATATAATTTTCAAGTGTAAGCACAGTAATCCAGAAGTAGTATGAATAGAGAAGAGGGTGATCAAATTACCATTTCCTTCTCCAGGAAGATAGGTTTTTCTTAATATAGTCCAAAGTCATATGAGCTTTCTTGGAACACATATCATACTGCTATCTCATTGTGATCTTACAAGTCCACTAAAACCTCAAAATATTTTTTTCAGATGAACTCCTAAATACTTAATGAACTGGAAATTCTCTTTTTTAACTCAAATTTTATATTTTAAAATACGTTTAATATTTTATTTTCCCCCAATTACATGTAAACATTTTGACATTCTTTTTTTTTTTTTAAATTCAGGTTCTAAATTCTTTTTCTCCCCCCTTCCTCATTTAGAAGGCAACCAATTTGATGCAGGTCAAAAAGGTGCAGTCATGCAAAACATATTTTCATATTAGTCATGTTGTGAAAGAAAATGCATTAAAAAAACAAGAAAAATGAAGTAAAAAAATATGCTTCAGTCTGTATTCAGACTCTATCAATTCTTTCTCTAAAGATGGATGACATTTTCACCATAAGAAATTTGGAATTGTCTTAGATTGTATTATTGAGAATAGCTAAGTCATTCATGGTTGCTCATTCTACAACAGTCCTCTTACCCTGCACAAATTATCCTGGTTCTACTCATTTCACTTTGTATCAGTTCATGTAAGACTTTCCAGATTTTTCTGAGAGCATTCTGCTTGTCATTTCTTATAATGCAGTATTCCATCTCTATCATATCCCACAGTTTGTTCAGTAGTTCCCCCTTAAGATGTTCATACCCTCACTTTCCAATTCTGTCACCTCTAAAAGAGCTACCATAATTTTTTTTTTTTTTTTTTGCTTTTTGGAGAGGGGAAGGCTGGGCAATTGGGGTTAAGTGACTTACCCAAGGTCACGTGGTTAGTAAACGTCAACTGTCTGAGGTCAGATTTGAAGTCAGATCCTCCTGACTCCAGGGCTGGTGCTCTATTCACTGTGCCCCTAGCCACTCCAACCATCAATATTTTTGTACATATAGGTAATTTTCCACCAAAAGAAATCTCTTTGCGATAGAGACCTAGAAGTGGTATTGCTGGGGCAAAGGGTGTGCACGGTTTTATAATCCTTTGGAAATAGTTCCAAATTGCTCTCCAGAAAGGTTGAATCAGTTCACAGCTCCACTGACAATGTCTCAATTTTCCCACATTCCCTTCATTTTCCTGTGTGGGGTGGCACCTCAAAAATATTTTAATTTGTATTTCTCTGATCAATAGTGATTTAGAGCATTTTTTTTTCTCATGACTATAGAGAGCTTTGATTTCTTCATCTGAAAACTGCCTATTCACACCCTTTGACCATTTATCAGCTGGGAATAGTTCTTATTTTTCTAAATGTAATGAGAACTTTACCCATAAAACTTGCTGTAATTTTTTTCAGTTATGTTTACTATGTATTTCTCTCTATCTTATTTCCCTCCTGTTTATCCTGTATTCTCTCTCCTTTTATCCCTTCCAGTTTCAAAAGTGTTTTGCTCGGGAGCACCTAGGTGGTACAGTGAATAGAGCACCAGTCCTGGAGTCAGGAGGACCTGAGTTCAAATTTGGCCTGAGACACTCAACATTACTAACCGTGTGAGCTTAGGCAAGTCGCTTAACCCCAATTGTCTTCCATCCTCCAAAAAGTAAAAAAAAAATAAATAAAGTTTTGCTTCTGACTACTATCTCTCCAAATCTGCTCTCCCTTCTCTCAGTCCTTCCCTCTTTTCCCTTATCCCCTTTTCCTCCTGCTTTTCCTGTAGGATAACATTAATTTCTATACCCAAGTATGTGTGTATGTTATTCCCTCTTTAAGCCAATTCTGATGAGAGTACATTTCAAGCACTCCCCTCCCCACCTCCTCCATTTCCCCCTCCACTATAACAGCTCTTTTGCATCTCCTTTATATGAGATAATTTTCTCCATTTATTCTCTTCCTTTCCCCTTCTCCTGGTGCATTCCTCTTTCTCACCCCTTAATTTTATTTTTTGTTATAATTTCTTCATATTAAATGATCTCTCCTGGATCTATTTCCAGTTGTTTTTTTCAAGGAAATATTTCATATTTTCCTCTCTTTTTTTCATTCTTTTGATTTAAAAATTTTTTCTTCATATCTGATGGAATCATTTGCTTCTATTTCTCCAATTCTAATTCATACTTTTAAAATGGAATAAATTTTATTTTCAGTTGTTAATTCTTTCCTTCCTACTTTCCTCCATAATTCACTGAAAATTTGAGAAATATAGAATTCACTACAAATTTGTATAGTCAAGCATATCAAATTTTCACATTATCTATGTTCCCTCGCCCAACCCCAAATGCTTCAATCTGCACTCTGGATCCATTACTTCTCATCTGGAAGTGAACAGAATTTTAAATCATGAGTCCTTTGGTTATTTTGTGGATAAGACTTCCTAAGTCTTTCAAAGCTACTTATCTTTACAATGGTGTTATTATATGAATTGTTATCTTGGATCCTTTTACTCTGCATCTGTTTATATAAGTCTTCCCAGTTTTCCCTGAAACCATCTCCATCACTTATTATGACATAAAACTATCCTTCCACAATCATGTGCCATATTTTTTTCCAGATATTCCTTAATTGATGGGCACTCCATTGATTTCCCTTTCTTTGACACTCCAAATAGAGCTACTATAAATATATTTGTAATATGGTTCCCTTTCCTCTTTCTTTGATATATTTGAGGCATAGTAATGGTATCACTGACTCAACGTATTTACTCCTATATATGCCTGTCCAACTAAAGGGCCTAAGTGGAAGTCAACATATCTCTCAGGCTTATTTCATCTTGCCGGGGCTTTTGTCTAGTGCTATGTAATTTGATTGTGATTTATATGGAATAGATTCAAATATAAAATTTTGGTCTGATCTCCAAGAAATGTTGGCATTATCTGGGTTTGCTTAGTGTGTTCACACACACACACACACACACACACACACACACAGTTAAATAAAGATCCTCATTCTTTAACATCTGTCCAAACTGAAAGAGGGAAAGAAAAATAGGGATGAAACTAAATATTTTAGACTCAAGCCAAATGGGAGGCTATTGTGTTGCATGTACAACCTGAGCAAATGGTAATGTGAAGATTGTATTCTAATTTCACCAATTAAGAATTCCTTTCTTGTAATGGTCTTGTGAGTTAATGGCTAGAGTTCATTTCAGGAAGAGTTAAAACCCATATTTGATGTACTGGAGAAACCAGTCATATTAGGGGTTTGGCAAAAATTCCAATTCTCCTCTGCTTTTTTCTCCCTCCATTCCCACCTTTCCAAATGTTTTGGGTTTTGGCAGAACCTAAGGGAATCTTTGCCAAGCTTCTCCCCTTCATTTTCTAACCAATGTGTATCCAGAAAGAAATTTAATCTTCCTGTTTCTGATTCATTTACCCTTAACTCATCAAAATGCATTTCAGCAAGATGCATTTGATGTCCAAAGGAATTTGGAGGCTTTTCCCTGTTTATAGAATCAGGAAATCACGTTTGCTATAACTGGAGCCTGGACCTCAAGACGATGAAACTTAGTCTGAAAACTTCAGAACTCATGAGTTGAGTGCGTAGGCAGCTTGGCATTTTCTCATTCGTAGTTACAATTTGTAGGATCAATTCCAGCTTATTTTTCCATGACATTTTTAAAGTGAGGTTGTATGAGAAGTGTCTTGATCAACATGTTCCTTGTTATTAAAACTAATTTGGAAGAGGCGGACATAAACCTCTTGTATTTTCTAGCTCAGAAGATTAAATGAACCACTCAGGGTAAACATATCAGTGACTTAGTTTCTGACATTCTACATGAGTCCACATCTACGATCTTAAATGACTTCTCTTGTTTGGATATGGCCCTAAACCAACCTTGTCAACTAGCTGGTCGGTTATGCCAGTTTTGGTACACATTTCAGTTGTGGATTTGTTAGAATATTTTTAAACTTTAATTTTCTCTCATCTGTTTTTGTGGGCATGGTCATTGCTGTCACTTCAAAACTTTAGATCTGTAAATCAACCTTTTAAAAAGGGACTTCTTTGCCTTTCCAAGAGCAATAAGATTAAAGACAAGCACCTCAATATAATATGATTTTGTTGCCAGCAGGTAGGAGTGTTTCTCAGGTCACAAGACTTGAATGTAAATTCCTTTTATTTTTTTTTCAGAAAAAATACTAAATATCTCCTAAAGACATGTTTAATTTCCACATTTTTGAATAGCAAAATGACAGCTCTTAGAGTTATAGAATGTTAGAACCAGAAGGGAGCTTAAAGATTATTCAGTCTAATTCCTGTAATATAAGTAAGGGATTTGACACCTAGGGAGGTTAAATGATTGGCCCAAAGTCTCGACAGCAATTAATGACAAAACTAGTATTAAAACAAAGAGGTTTTCAATAATATTAACCCATTTTTAGTTTCAAATCTTATATTTTGGAGTACTGTTTAAAGGAATAAAATGAGATACATTTTGATATTTTTCTCATAAATTATTTAACTCTTACTAATTAATTTTAATCCTAAGTTTCTACCAAGTCTTTGACTAGAATTTTTTGTATAGTTTAGAAAAATCAATCACATTTTGTAACTTTAAATGGGCCTTTTACTGGTTCCTTGGATTTCAGACTAACTTGCTACATCTGTGCTCATTTCCTGGTTTCTTCCTCTCTCAGCTGCCAGAGGGAAAACTTCCAGTGGGGAGGGCAGAAGAAAGGATGAAGCACATGATCTCTTCTCGCTTTCTTGATTTTCACGCTCTACCGCTTTTTCTTCCACAGAAAAGCAAGGTAGAGATAGTATAAGGCTGTTAGCATATATAAAAAATCACTGAACAAATAGGTTCTCTTCAGCTGGAAGGTGGAAATGCCCATCTTTACACTTAAAAAAAATCAAGTCTTCCTCTCTCTCCCCATTCCCTGCTCCTTTCTCTTTCTGGGTGGAAGCTGTAACTTTTCCAAATGGCCCAGTGGTATAGTTCTTAGCAACTACTCTCTGAAGGTGTGTGCACTTTACCTACACATTGATCAAGGTTTGGCAAGTGTATTGAAATTGGTTTCATGTGAGTGAATTTCACTAATTTTTTTTTTTTTCTGATGACATTTCAAGAGACCTTGCTAGGGAATTTTTTTTCAATTAAGTTTGAGGAACAAGCTCATTGGAAGGCTTTGGTATTTCTGATGACTGAGCATTCCAACCCTGACATTATCTTATGGCCCCAACATGGAACCTGTCTGGAAGGAAACAATGTTAGAGAAAATGCTTTGAATGGGGGATATATAGCAGGGAGGACACAATAAGGAGGGTACAGTATTATGACCAGATTGACTTTGAGTTCCTAGAAGGTAGAAATTGCACTCTACTTCTCCTATATCTTTCATGGTACCTGGGACTTTTTTTTTTCACATAGTAGAAAGTAAATTTCTTTTTTAAATTAATTTTTTGTTTTCAACATTCAGTTTTATGAAATTTTGAGTTCTAATTCTTCCCCTTCCATCCCCCCTTTTTCCCATCCTCCCTTCCCAAGATGACATGTACTCTGTTACAGGCTATACATGTACAATCACATTAAACATATTCCCACATTAGTCATGTTGTGAAAGAAGTATCAGAACAAAAGGGAAAAACTCAAAAAAGGAAAAAAAAAGAGAAAATAGTATACTTTGATCTTCATTCAGACTCCATAGTTCTTTCTATGGATATGGGTATCATTTTCCATCATGAGTCTTTGAGAATTGTCTTAGATCATTGCATTGCTGAAAAGAACAAAGTCGATTAAAGCTGATCTTTGCACAATGTTGCTGTTACTGTGTACAGTGTTCTCCTGGTTCTGCTCACTTCACTCCACATCAGTTCATGTAATTTCTTGAGGGTAGGACATGCTGATTTCATATCCTGAGTCTCTAGCATAGTGCCTAGCATGTATTCATTTTAGGCATATTCTGAATATTTTTATACATGTCTATTGCCTTTCCCACTAAAATGTAAGATTCTTGAAAGCAGAGAATATTCTGCTTTTGTCTTTGTATTACCACTTCCTAAAAGAGTACCTGCCATATAATAGGAGAGCAATAAGTACTTGGTTATTGATTGATCCATTAGGTACTTAATAAATACTTGTTGGTGTCACATATAGTAGGTGCTTAGTAGTTACTTGTGGACTGTTCAGTAGCTTGAAACATTTTTTCTATGAAGAACTGGGCACTAATCAGGAAGAGTTGGAAGAAATGCCATGTGATTCCTCACCTGGAAGAGCTCTTAGGGATAACTCAAACTTTTTCCCTTTGTTCCCATTTTTGGACTGTTTTCTATACGCTCATGGAAAAGAAAATAGCTTGGGAGAGAATTTTGGGGTTCTTTTTGGAGGGGGAAGAAAGGAAAATTGGGGTTAAGTGACTTGTCCAAGGTCACACAGCCAGTCTGTGATAAGTGTCGGGGGCTAGAATTGAACTCAGATCCTCCTGACTCCAGGGCCACTGCTCTATTCACTGCACTACTTAGCTGCCCCTGGGGTTCTTTCTTTAAAGTGCCCAGGCAACTGATTTCAGTGTCACCAATACCTTCAGTGATAGATTGGATAGAGATGAATTTCATAATAAATTTATCCTATTTTGTAAAATGAAACATTCTGTCAACCAGGACAACCTGCCAAAATGTATTATAGATTGAGGTCAAAAAAAAAAAAAAAAAGAAAAAAATAATAGGCCATATTTTTTTGTACTCCTTTTTTTTTAAATTTTTAAATTTTTTTTTTAGCATTTTTATTAGTTACTTTATTTTTTTAAATTGATTTGTTTATTTACTTTTAATTTACAAGATGCAATTCCATAATCCGTTGATTTTCAAATTTTCTCCCCTCCCTCTTCCCCTCCCATCATGGCGGCATTCAATCAAGTCTAGGATCTACAAATACTTTCACTTTGGACATTAGTCAGGTTGTATAGAAGGGTTGTAACCAATGGAGTGAACAATGGGAAAAAAGAAAGAGAACTAAACATGAAAAAGAACGATAGCATGTAGATTGCTTCAGTCTCCATTTAAACTCTGTTCTTTCTAGATCTTTCTCTGAATGTAGACATATCCTTCCACCCTGAGACTTGTAGAGTTGTCTTATAACTGTGCATTGCTGAGAAGAGTCCAGTTTATCAAAGTTGGTCGTCACTCATATGATGTGTCTGTGATTGTGTACACATTTTTCCTGGTTCTGCTCTTCTCACTTAGGATCAATTTGTGTAAGTCTCTCCAGGTGAATATGAAGACTATCTCCTCTCCATTTCTTATAGGACAATAGTATTCCATTACATTCATATGCCATAACTTGTTTAGTCATTCTCCAATTGATGGGCATCCCCGTAATTTCCAGTTTTTTGCTACCACAAAGAGAGCTGCAACAAACATTTTTGTACATATGGGTCTTCCTCTCACTTCTATGATCTCTTTGGGATACAACCCCAGAAGTGGTATTGTTGGGTCAACGGGTATGCAATTATTTATAGCCCTTTGGGCACAGTTCTAGATTGCTCTCCAGAATGGTTGTATCAGTTCACAACTCCACCAAAAATGCATTATTGTTCCAGTTTTTCCACATCCTCCCCAGCCTTTGACATTTTCCTGTTTTGTCACCTTAGCCAATCTGGCTGGAGAGATGTGGTACCTCAAAGTTGTTTTGATTTGCATTTCTCGAATCAAGAGTGATTTAGAGCATTTTTTTCGTATGCTTATAGATAGCTTTAATTTCTACCTCTGAGAATTGCCTGTTCCTATCTTTTGATCATTTATCAATTGGGGAATGACTTGCATTCTTACAGATTTGACTTAATTCCCTGTATATTTTAGAAATGAGGCCTTTATCAGAGACACTGGTTGTAAAAATTCTTTCCTCTTAATCTTGGTTACATTGACTTTGTTTTGTACTCCTTCTTTAGGCATATGTTTAATATTACAAAAGTCTCTGCTATTGTCCCCAATTAATTTCCCCTTTCTTGAGAAGATTTCTTTGAAAGACTGCCATTCACACATGGTTTAACCAATGTATGAAAGGCACACCCACTGTGCAAGTTGTAAATTGACTTTTGGCTTGAAAGCAATCTCTAGTCGTTAATAGTTAGGAGACTTAAAAACAAGAAGTCACCTCTCCTACCCTAGAAAAATCCAGTTTTGCAGTTTTCTAAAGAAATACAAAAATTTGTAATGATTGCAACATAGGCTATATTTTTGGTGCATTTATAGTAAAAATGAAAATGGAATGAGATGGAAGTAGGAGAGACATTTTTAGCACAGAAAGACCTTCAAAGGGCATTTTGTTGCTAAGTTGTTTTCCAGTCATGTCCTACTCTCCATGAGCCTATTTGGAATTTTCTTGGCAGAGATACTGGAATGGTTTGCTATTTCCTTCTCCAGCTCACTTTGCAGATGAGGAAACTGAGGCAAACAGAGTTAAGTGACTTGCCCAGGGTCACATAGCTCGTAAGTATCTGATGCCAGATTTCAGTTCACGAAGATGAGTCTTTCCGACTCTAGGCCCAGCACTCTATCCACTGTGTCACCTAGTTGCTCCATGAAAAGGCATTTTACAGTTCAGGTTTTAATTGATAGTAAAAGCAGCTCATGAGACACCTGAAATTAGAGCACCTGGGTCTTGCCTCTAAGACCTTAGACCAGGCACTTGACCACTGAGTTTTTTATTCAATCTGTAAAGTGAGTGCCTCAGATGAGATGGCCTCTGAGGGCCCTTTCAGCTGTAACTTAGATGCTATGATCTCTTGATCCTGTGAACTCTAGGCTGCTTATCCTTGAACAGAATGGATCATGTGTTAATGGATTCTACCTGTAAATATCTTTACCCTTTATGGAATACTAGAGGGAACACAAGCAGGTGGGTATATGTGAAATTTGGACTAGCGAATGGAAAAATTCCCCAGTGAGAGGGAGCTGTGCTCATAACACATCTCAGCTCTGAAAAGCTGACTGTGTTTATTCGCTAAGCTCACACCAAGAGCAAGTTAAGACTCATGCCCTTCTGAATGCAGCTGAGCCCCTCTATAATCATTCCATTTTAAAGAGCCAGACAAGAAACTGCAAACAGAATGTGTGCTGAGGAAGAGATTATAGCATCTCTTTCTTTATTATACTAACACCTCTCCACTTTTCTAGATATGGCTCTACATCCTTAGCACTGCCTATATACAGTAGAGTACGTTTCACAGCATATGCTTTGTGGACAAAGACTGTGACATCAGAGGCTGCCACCTTTAACCTTCATAGCTGTCCTCCAGTAATTATAACCATAATCAGAACAACAACAATGAAAGGGAATTAGCATTTATTAAATGTGCCTTCTGGGCCAGGCACTGTGCTAAGCTCTTAAAAATATTGCCTCATTTGATCATCACAACAGATTTATGAGGTAGGTGCTATTATTATGGATAATTTACATTTGAAGAAACTGAGGTGGATAGACATTAGGTGACTGGCACAGGGTTATGTTAGACTAATTGGCTGAGGCTGGATTTGAAATCCAGTCTTCCTGATTCTATGCCCTTCACTGTGAAATGAAAACAAAAATAATCACATCCATAAAAATAATAGGTAGCATTTGTAAAGCATTTTCAGTTTGGCAAAGCACTTCACAAATAAGGTCTAATTTTATTATCACATGGGAGGTAGGTGCTGTAATTATCCCCAGTTTATGAAGATACCAAGTCAGAGAAAAGTGAAATGATTTGCCCAGGTTTACAGAACTTGTAAGTACCTGAGGCTGCATTTGAACTCAGGTCTTGTTCATTTTAGGTCCTACATCTTATCTATTGGGCCACCAAGCTATATTCCAAGCTAGAAACCTAAAGAGAAAGGAGAAAATCATCCTTACCCTCAAGGAGCTCACATTCTAATAGGGCAAAACAATGTGTACACTTATGAGTTAATATAAAAAGTATTAAAAATAAATAGAAACTAATTTCCAGGGCTGGGGTGGGGGTTGATAGAGGTTAGTAAATGTGAGCATCAGGATACAGTTCTTGTAGGACATTGTGCCTGAGCTGAGTCTTGATGGAACCTAGGGATTCTAGGAGGTCGAGGAAATGATGGAGAGCATTCTAGGAATGTGATCCAGCCTTTGCTAAAGTCCAGGGCTAGGAGACAGGAGATAGGCAGTCTCTCAGCTTCTCACACACAACATTCCTTATCCTTTCTGCAGGAATTTGCACAGGTTGTATCTTAGATAGGCTAGAATGCACTCCCTCCTTTCCCTGGTCTCAAGGAGTCTCTCTTTTCCTTTAACAGAACACCTCAAGTGCTGCCTTTTCTGGTAGATTCTTTATCGGACCAACTCTTAGTGACATCACCCCGAACCCCTGAAAACTACCTTTATTTATATTCTCAGAGTGCATGTATATGTACATGTGAAAATCATTGTTGTGCATTTCTTAAGCTATAAATGGGGACTGTAATATGTTTAGGTATATACATGCATACATACACATATCTATATTTTTACATCTTTATCAACTATATCTATATCATCTGTTTCTGTAACATCTACTTATCTATATCATTTACCTTATGTGACCTATATCTATATAATCTATTTTGTTCTTCCTTTATTTCAGTAGTGTCTGGTTCTTTGTGATCCCATTGGGAGTTTTCTTGACAAAAATACTTGAGTGATTTGCTATTTTCTTCTCTAGCTCATATTACAGAGGAGGGAACTGAGACAAACAGAGGTAAATGACTTCCCCAGGGTCACATAGCTAAAAAGTGTCTGAAGCTGGATTTAAACTCAGGTCTTCCTGACCCCAGGGCTGGAACTCCAGTCATTGAGCCACCCAGTTACCCATGTTATCTATATGTATATCTATGTTATCCATAACTATATCTAGTGGATGGAGGATAATCTAAGAGAGAGGGCATCAGAAACTGGAGAGACTGAAGGCAGGTGACAGGTCTCTATGGGCTTCCTGCTGGGGATTGCTGAATGGAGTCATGGGGACTGAAGTAATAAGGGGGCAACAATCTGGATTTGAAGGAGCTACTGGCCAACCCAGATTTGTACCAAATGTTGACTTTTCTACACATCTATCAACAGTTACAGGAGGAACTAATATAGTTAACAGAGCCTTTGGACTTTCATTTTTCTGCTTTGTACAGAAAGTAGGATTTGAGATGAGTCTTGAAAGAACCTATGGGAACTAAATCATTTCCTCACCTTTCTCAGAGTCATGAGACACTTGCCCAAGTTTGGTGAGTTGTTATCATTATGAGTAAGAGTTCATGGGGATATTGAATTATGACCATACTCCCACTACCACCTCCTGTGCTAATAACTGAGCAGGACTATTCTACCACAAAGACCTAATTCATGAACTTGAAAGAATGAGAAGAACTAGGCTGAATGTGAACTTCCTGTCTTAATAATCAATCAACACATTGTTGAGCCCTTGGCAAACATCCCAGTGCTGAAGGAACTTAGAATCTCCAGCAATTGAGATGAATAAGGGAATGAGCTAGCATTCCCTATAGAGGAAGCCTATTGGGGAGAACAGTTAAGGAAAGACTAGCTCTGTGTGCTGTAGATTACCAGTCTATGGACATTCTCAGATGAGTGCATTTTCTCTAGCAGCTTTGCATGTTTAAATACTTTCCTTTTTCTCTAACCTTACTTCCAATTTCCCTGACATTATTTTGACCCTTATTTCTAATGGTCTCCACCCTTGGATTTCCTGGCTTCCTTCCTATTGACCCTTTCACTATATTAAACAGAAATCCTTTTGCCTTTGACCTTTTGAAAGTGTTTTGACTATCCACTTAAGAAAAGTTCCACTTCCTGCTCCTCCCTCAACATACTATCCATTGTTAGAGTTGGTCTACTTCAAACACCAGTGGAACACCCTTGGCCTCCATGTTATGAACTCCACCCTAGATTCCTGCTTAGTATGAGTCAAGCTGAATAACACAGAACTTATCCATAATTTACTCTTTCTCATTCAATTTTGAGCTATCATGTATCTGAACTCTAGGCTCCACCTTCAACCTAGAATTTACACTTCCAACCCTGGATCCCTGGACTTTGGATTGATGATCATTTGTCATTACATACCATAGATGAAGATGCATCACATTACTTTATGGTCATCTTGATGCCATGACACCCTTATGCCTCTAAAACACCCCATTGCTTTCTACCTCTAATTCTGACAACAGTAATGAAATAAACATTCTTGGCAAAGAAGTGCAAACAGTTGCCCTATGACTCCAATCACCATTTTCTCTAATTTTCTTGTTAAAATCACTCTTCCCTACCTTCCTTGTCAAAAATTTTGTATACTACTTTCTAGGTATACCCTTTTCACACTAGAATGTAATCTTCTTGAGGGCAGGAGCTAGGTTGCTTGCTTGAATTTACACTACTATCACTTAGCTCAAAGACTGTCCCATTGTGTTTAATATTTTTCCATTCATTCATTTTCTCAACATTCTTGCAAAGAAGGGCCAATTAAGTTTGTAGCAAAATCTTATGACAATGTTCCTTTCTTTTTACCATCCATTGTTCTTCACTGAAATGCTCTTCTTCAGAGCAAGGAATTGTTGGAGGCAGGATTTGATCTCGGTTCTTCCTGAGAAGAATTATCAACCACTAATACTGTTGGTTGGCAACAAATGAAAAAAATAAGGTAAGAGAATTCTTTTTCTACTCTTAACATCCGTCACATATCTGTTAGGACTTTGGGTATAAATTGAAGGTCTCCATAACTAAAACTTATATTTATGTAGTACTTTAAGGGGTTTACAAATGAGATGAATGAAAAGCCTGAGAGACAGAGTTTCTGGGTAATTAAAAATCAATTTATTAATCAGGCTTGCTAATAATCAATTAATTGATGGTCAATGGTTTCTCTCAGTAACCAAAGACAGAAACATGGAGTTCACTGAATGTTTAAATATCTTTGGAAAAGGGGGTGCCCCTGACAGCGGAAAATCAGCCCCGATTGGTGAACAATTAATGAAGGGGGAAGGAGACTTTCAGATGAGGAGCTGGGCTGAGAGCCTTCAGCTCCTACAGAGAATGCAATTTGACCGTGAGACTCAGTTGCCTTCAGCAGCATGGGAAAAGGAATTCATCTCTACTCAGACCACACTGATTGGTTTTCTCCTTTATGAGCTGGGTTACCCTAAATCCAAATGGGAATGATACAAGGGCATAGACTCATTCTATTTACACGCTAAAGAGAAGTAAAATCTCCTAACTGGGTGGGGTCCTGCCCCCAAATCTAGGAACATGTTACCAGAGGATTTGGACAATCACACCTATCAACAATGATCTTAGGAGATTGACTTACAGAGGCTGGTCCCTGAATGAAGAAATAGAGGTTAAAAAAAAAAGTTAATCCTAATTTAACAATTGGCTATTAATATAATAGAAAATAATAATTTCACTCACAAAGCATTTAGCTCATAACAATCTTCTGAAGGAGGTATAGCATTTGTTGTTTCACAAAGTTGCCAGCAGTGTTGGTTATAATTTCCAAATAAAGCAAGTGAGGATGAAAATGTAACTCAAATCTGGGTCTCAAACCCTGGTCTTCTGACTCTAAGGGTCAGTGTTATTTCCATAGTTCCACACTCTTCATTTTAATGTGTGTGTGTGTGTGTGTGTGTGTGTGTGCATGTATATATATGAGAGAGAGACAGAGAGAGAGACAGAGAGAGAGAGAGAGAGACAGAGAGAGAGAGAGAATATGTAGGAAAAGATCCAGAGTAACACAAAATGACAGAACTTGAAAGCTGGAAGGGATCTTGGAAACCATCTAATCCAACTCATGCTTAAAAGGAGGCCCCAGTATAACATACCCAACAAGTATTTATCCAATATCAGCTTAAAAGTCTCCAGAAAAAGGAAACTCTGCCCCTCTTGAGGCAACCCATTACCCATCTGGACAGCTATTAGGAAGTTGTCGTTTTCCTTATATCAAGGCTAAAGCTTCTATTCATTGGATCTTTCTTCTGGAGCTAAGGAAAACAATCTAATCCCTCTTCTAGATGCTGGCCCTTCAAAGCATTTTAAAATCCCTGAATTTCAGAAAAAGAGAAGGATTGCCTAATTCAACCTATACTTGAAGACAAATTCCCTCTACACCTTTCCAGTAAATTAATGATCTGGTCTACAATAAAAAAAAATACATTGTAAGGGGCTGAAAAGTCTTATCAATAATGTTTAAAGAAAATGTATTAGGAATTTGGAAAAGAGAAGGAAGCCAAGAGATAAATGAATTTATCCATAATAAATTATTATTTGAAGACTGGTCAGCTACTCTCCATTATATACTATATGCAGGTGAATTAAATGGAATTTATATTATTTCAAGAACTTCACTTGGAGAGAGTATTTCTGTGTCGATTAAAAGCCTACAGTACAAATGAAGAGATGGTGTGGAGAGCTTTCAATTGGAGGTGAAAACATAAGAACATGTTAATAACTTAACTTCCCCACATTTCTTTCAATGATTTACTACGACTTCAGTGGAGAAGAACATTTCTTGACCTATTCTCATGAACCTCATGCTCACTGCACCGCTATTAATATTCTTCACCCATATTGGTTCCTTTGAGAAGTGTACCCTTCTTCCATACTCACAGTTTTTTTTTTAAATTTTATTACAGTTTGCATCATTCATTTCCACACGATCTTGAGTTACATATTTTCTCCCCCTCTTCCCCCCCCACCACCCCAAAACAGCCATCCCAGTGTGTCCCCCCTCCCTCACTCTATTCTCTCCTATGTCACTTTTCGGTAGGACAGGATGGATCTCCTAACCACAGTGCCTGTGTATCTCAAGTTCCAGTTGGATGTAGTCAATAATAATAATAATAATTGCGTATATAGATAGATAGATAGATACACATTCATAACATTTGATTATGGAACTCCAGATTCCAGATTCTTTCTCTTCCTCCCTCACCTCCCATCCCCACTGGAAGGACAAGCAATCCAATACAGGCTGAACATGTGAAATTACGCAGAACCTCTCCATAGTGAGCACACTGTGAGAGTCCATACTCACAATTAAGAGAGCCAACGAGAGCCAAATTTAGAACTCGCTTTTGGTCATTTTTGTCATAGGATCAAAGATTTGGAGCTGGAAGGCAGCTTAGACACCATCAAGATCAACACATGTATTTTAGGATTAAGGGCTTCAGGCCCAGAGAGATTAGGTAAGTGACTCCGACAAATTCGTGCAAGTAGTAGTCTGGATTTGGATTTAAGTTCTCTTATTCCAAAGAATGGTCACTTTCCACTGTGATATCTTACCTCACCTTCAACTTATATCATACACTGAATCCTAGTTCTTTTTTTTTCCTGAAACTGGCATAAATAAGTCAACAATGAAAAGAGGGAAAATTGGGTTCTAGGTCTAACTCTATGACCTATATAATAAATAGAGACCTATAAAATATAACCTAGTTGACAGAAGCAATTTCTTCATTTTTGTTTCTGTATACCCAACAACTAAACCATGCCTGGTAATTTTAATAATAATAATAATAATAATAGGTATTTCTCTAATGATTTAAGGTTTGCAAAGCACTTTACACATATTATCTCATTTTATCCTAACAACAACCCTGTGATGTAGGTGCTATTACTCTGTTCTTTCTAATGTAGAGGAAAGTGAGGCACAGATGGGTTGTGACTTGCACAGTGTCACACAGCTAGGACATGTCTGAGGCCTAATTGGACCTCATGGTTCTCCAACTCCAGGTCCAAACCTCTGTCACCATGCCACCCAGCTGCTCAATACGTGTTGATCAATTAATAGATTGGCCTCCCATGAAAGATTCTCCAGATGGAGAAGATAATAAAGGGAATTCTTTGTCAGATGTTGGTCTGACTTGATTGTCCCTGTGGCTGTTTTCAGTTCTGATGTTTGATTCTAAGACTTTAACCAATAATATAACCTTATGAACATTAGTTTCCTTATCAGTAAAATGAGTTGACAACATGACATTTGAAGTCCTTTCCAAATGCAGGCTAATGTTTACTACTAGTAGGTCTATGGATAAGCCATTTTCAACCCCTGGCTTCAGTTTCCTCTTGTGTACATGAAGAAGTTGGATTTGATGGCCTCTGACATCACTTCCTACACTAGATCTCTGGTCCTATGATTCTAGCAGCCTCTGTGTTTTCCTGGGCTTTAATGATTTTCCTTGTAAGGAAATAGGGTTCTTTTTTTTCATTATTCCATCCCATCCTATTATTCTATTCTATTTTATTCTATTCTCTTTGCTATTAAACTTGCTTTCCTATTGAAAATCATATGAGGAAATGGTTATGGCCCTTCTGGTTGTAAACTTTACAATGATTTCTTGGAAATGGTATGGCATGGGCAGTTTTTCAGTGTCTGCCTTTTACCCTAATAAATTGTGTTTAAAAAAAAGTTTTCCACCATCCCTACTTCAATTCAGCAATCCCTACTTCAATTACATACTGATACCTCTGAAGGGGACACACACACACACACACACACACACACACACACACACACACGCAGAGTATTTTTCAAATGTTAATACATGATCAACAAGTGAGCTTTTATCTTCATTTTCTTCATCATCTTCCTGATGATCTCTACACAGTGTTGCCTACACTGCAGTCAGCATCTTCATCTCTCCTCTACCTTACACCCTATTCCAATAGAACCTTTAGTTCCATTACTGAGATTTCAGACTCTTCTAATACTGCTCTCATCTCATCTTGCCTGGAAAGAGTCCTCCAAACCTCTTACCTATCATACTCACACCATACTACTGTTCCTCCTTGCTTGCCAGCTCCCCATTGCTTTTTTTTTTATATTGTCTTCCTCCATTAGGATATAAGTTCTTGGAAATCAAGGACTATATAGTTTATGTGCATTTATATTTCCAGGGCTTTTGCACAGTACCTAGCTGATAGGAAGCATTTAATAAGATCTCTCTCTCTCTCTCTCTCTCTTTCTCTCTCTCTGTCTCTGTCTCTCTCTGTCTCTCTGTCTCTCTTCTCTCTCTTCTCTCCTCTCATCTGTGTAAGTATTTTCTATTTTTCTATCATCATAATCATATCTAGGGGGAAGAGTAAATGAAGTTCTAGGCTTAAAGTCAGGAAGATATGAAATCAAATACAACCTTAGACACTTATTAGCTGTGTGACCTTGGGCAATTCACTTAACCTTGGTCTCCCTCAGTTTCTTCATCAATAAAATGGGGGTGTTAATAGCACTTACCTCCCAGGGTTGTTGAGAGTATAAAATGAGATTATATTTTGCCAACCTTAAGCAGTATTGAAATGGTAGTGATAATGATGATGGAGCTTGACCTGAAGTACTAATAAATTCATCCTATAGGGCTCTGTCAGATCAGTGTGTTACATGGGCTTTAGGTTAAGGTTTGTGGGCTAAGAGTCTGATAAGAATATGTTCACCTAACTGAATACGATTCTGACACCTCATAGGTGTCTACGTAAAGTACCCTATGTAAAGTGCCCTGTCTACGTAAAGGACCTCAAGTCTCTTCAACAATGGAAGTGGGAGGAAGATGGGGGATTCAGAGGACAAAGTACTGGCCTGGAACTAGGATAGACCTGAGTTTAGATCCTACCTCAAACACTTACTAGCTGGGCAACTCTAGCCAGGCCACCACACCTCTCTCCACCTTAGTTTCCTCATTTGTAAAATGGAGGTAAGAGCATGTACCTCTTAGAGGTGTTGTGAGGGTAAAATGAAATGAAATTTCTAAGACATTTTACAAACCTTAAATTACTATATAAATGCTAGTATTAATTATTGTTATTAATATCGGTAGCATGAACAGCCAGAATAACAAAAAAAGGGTAAGTGTTGGACTACAAAATCATGTGGAGAAGTTCAAAGTACATAGATTTCATTCTAGAACAGTGGTTCTCAACCTTCCTAATGCTGTGACCCTTTAATACAGTTCCTCATATTGTGGTGACCCCCAACCATAAAATTATTTTCATTGCTACTTCATAACTGTAGTTTTGCTACTGTTATGAATGGTAATGTAAATAATTGATATGCAGGATGTATTTTCATTGTTACAAATTGAACATAACCCACAGCTGAGAACCGCTGATCTAGAAGGTCCCTAAGAGCTGGTGTAGTCTAATACACTCTGGATTCAAATTCTACCCTTGAAAGTATGGTTCAGAGCAAGTAACTCACCTTTGGGCTCCAACTTCCTCATTTAGAAAAAGGGAAGGATAATTAGTCCTTACCTCACTAAGCTGTTTTAAGGAGAGAATGAGATAATGCACTTGAAGCTCTCATTTAAGTGCTATTTAAATATAAGCTATTATGTGGATTTTACAGATGAAGAAACTGAAACTCACAGAAACTAAGTTGCCTAAAGTCATGCAATTGCCTCCACAGTATTTTAATGCAAGTCTCCTGCCTTTATACCCACCAATCACTCTTTATATTTTACCATTTCTCTTAAGAGTTTCTAAGGCTTAACTCTCCCTTACTTAAGATCATGTTTCCAAAAAACAAGAGGAACCTTAAGAGGCTGTCAAGTTCTAGTTCTCATTTTTCAGATGAAGAGATTGAGTCCAATAAGGTTGACTGACTTGCTATTGTCATACAGATAACTTGTATGTTAGCCATAAAAACTCTCCCTTTGGCTGACTTAGTCCCTGAACATCCATCCTTTGCTAGGGCGGCATAATCCTATTTTAATGAATTTGACAGGACACCAAAATCATTTTACTAAGTTCCAATTGCATTCAAATGATGATACTTTAAAAAAGTGAGCATTGCTTCTGGGGCTTTATTTGTTTAAATTTTCCAAAGCCTGTAGCATCCTGAGTGTCTGCAAACAGCCATGGTCTCTTTGGAAATTTTTATACATTGGAGTGATTTTTCTTCCCATAGTTCATGAAATATGGTGAATGGCCCAGGACCAATTGAAACAGTTGCTGCTTAATTATCTTTCTCCACTATCTTATCTGTTACCCAATTATATCTGCCAAGCTTTGACCAAAGGAAGACATCAGGATAGAATGAAAAACAGTACTGGATTTTAAGTCCAAAGATCTGGGTTTCCATTCTGGCTTTCACAACTATGTGATGGCTGGATGTGTCCTTTCACTATTCTGGGCTTCTGTTTCCTCATCTATAAATCTATTAAATTTTACTAGATGGCCCCCAAGCATTAATCTATGATCTTACTACTTCTCTCTTGAAGCTCAAGGAGTCAAGACCTTGGGTAGTTCTGTCCTTTCATCTCAATTTACTGCTTTCCCTACTCTGGCCAGCTTAATCTGTATATCTTTACTCCAAAGAATGATTCCTCAGTAAGAGTTTTGTAGACAAATCTAGATAAGCAAGAGGCTTTTTCTACCCCCTCCCCTCATCACCTGCTGAGCATCCGATGCTAGTGTCTTCCCTCTGAGAATACCTCATGTTTACAAATCTCTTACATTGGCTTCCTTATTGGAATGTGATTTCCTTGAGGGCAGGAACCATTATCTTACATTTTTCTGTTTATTTTTTAACCTCCAAGGCTTCACATGGTTCCTGGTTCATTGTAAGCACTTAATAAATACTTGTTTATTAACTTATCATGGGGATTCTTTTTTTCTCTTCTCGTTCCTCCATGGTACTTGGCTTCTTTCAGTGAAGACACTCATCCAGCAGGACACCCAACAGGGTGCAAGCTTAGTGCATCAAAACATAAAAGCAGAGGAGTTTGTATTTGTGAGTCAAGAGTAGGTTAACCTTAATGATCAGAAGTTGAGTTGCAGGCAGAAAAAGGGTCAAAGTGCACAGCTAAAAACTATGTCCAACAAGGATTCTGTGCCCAGGAGGGAGCCCCCCAAGGACTACTTCATAAAGGATGCCCATTAGTACAAATGGAAAACACGTCAAAATTTTGTAGTGCCAGAGCTGTAAGTTGCCTCATCTAAATCTTTATGTGTGTACCTCTCTACACAGGTAATCTATGTGTGCTCATTTTTTTCCCCATTTGTTTTAAGTATATTTGTCAAAGAGCCTGCCCAAGATTTATAAGAGGAATTTTTTTTTTCATTTTTATCTCATTCATTTTATGTTTTTGCTTTAAAAGTGTGGACCAACAAACTGCCTGATATGGGGGATAATTTTCACCTTGAATACCCAATCAAGTTGGGAGTGACCAGCCCATAGTGGGTGCTACGCACTCATGGCTCTGTAAATAAAAGTTTGAAATTGATGCAATCTCATATCCCCACTTCTTTTTTATTGTTACTTAAGGTTTTTTTTTTTTCCAGGAGAAGGGACCAAAGAGGGAAGAATAAAGAGAAAAATCACTTTAAGCAAGAATATTTCAACTGAAGAGCATTTTGGAAAGTTCCCTGGAATTCTGGCAAAGACTTTTTAGTGAACTAAATAGTGCTTTATTTTCTAACGTGTTAGAGAATAGTTCTATTAGATGCACTACATAAGGCATACTCTGCAACTTATATAAACTGCCAGCAACTCTTTCCCACAATTAGAATGCTTCTTTCTTGCTTCTTACCATCCCACACATGTGCTGCAGCTGGTTATTGCTTCCTGTCATAGAGTTTGAGAAGTGTATATACCACAAGTTGTGACAGGAGCAGGGTGAGGGAGGATGTGTTCTTAGTGTTTTGTTGTTGTTATTTTCGCTTTGGGCTTTGTTTAATAGAGTGACTTTCCTGAAAAGGTATGAAAATTTACCCCTATAATTAATAAGCTGTCTTCTCAAAGAGGATGAGATAAAGCTTACTTGGTAACATGTTACTCAAGTATCATTTGTTGAATATTTGGCCTAATATAAGCAGACACTTTGTTTCCCCTGGGATTATAGTTTAATTCAGTTTCTCCTGATAGTATATTCCCTTTAATGGATACACAAGTTAACTCTTATCTCCTTAATTCAAGATTATCTTCTCTCTTCTTGCTTCTTTATCCCCCTTTTTCTCTCTTCATCTTGTTTCCCTTTTTTCCTCTCTCTCTTTTACTTTACTTCCTTTTTCTTCTAATCTCTTCTTTCCTTTTTCTCCCCTACACTTTTGTTTTCTCTCTCTTTAACTTCCCTTCTCTCTCTTCTCTTCAACCTTTTCATTTCTTTTCTTCTCTAATATCTCTCTCCCCTTGTCTTTCTTTATTTATCTCCTACAAATCATAAATCTCTCTTCTATTCCCTCCATTTTCCTATTCCTCTCACTTGTCCTCCTCCTCCTCCTTTTCTTCTTCTTCTTCTTCTTCTTCTTCTTCTTCTTCTTCTTCTTCTTCTTCTTCTTCTTCTTCTTCTTCTCCTCCTCCTCCTCTTCTTCCTCCTCCTCCTCCTCCTCCTTCTTTTCCTTCTTCTCCTTCTTCTTTTTCATTTCTTCTTCTTGTACTTAATTTTAAGTTTCAGTTAATTTTTATATTTAAAAATCTAAGTTAATTTTTCCTTAGCAAATTTATATGATAAGAAATTTGGACCATATAAGTTTGACATTAATATTAGTTTCTAGGCTATGTTTCCTTTAAGCATAGCATCTCTTTTTACATTATAAAATTTAGTTGTTTGCTTTGTTGTATAACATTATTGTAATACCTGTTTTTTTTAACTCCCTCTGATTATAGTACATTTTGTTCCAGTTTCTCATTTTTATTCAGTTTAGCATTGCTTTCTTCTATCCCAGCTCCACTCTTGACTGTTCCCAGCTGTCTTCTCAACCTGGAAAAGCCTCCTCCCATCTCCTCCTATACCTGAGTTGCTGCTCAAAATGTGCATTTGAAGAGGTACATGGCTAAGTCAGAGCTTACTTCCACTTCTGATTTTTTGGACTTTTCTTAGATCTACCCTATCTCCTCACCCTGAAGGTACCTTCAGTTGCTCCTTTCCTCCTGTTGTTGAGTTTCTGCCTAGAACCTCCATTTGAAGAAGTGTTTAGACAAGACTTAGCTCACTTTTCTGGCTTTACTACTAAATCTTTAGACATTTTACCTTTATTCCCTATTTTCTTCCTTTCCTCAACTTCTTTAGTTTCCTTTTATGTGTGGTTTTCTCCCATTAGAATGTAAATATTTTTGAGATTTAGAGACTTCTCATTTTTATAGTTTGTTTTCTCATTAAATCTATCACTCTCTTTTGTTTAATTGAATTTTAATAGATTTACATTAAAATTTATGAAAACTAGGTTTCTATTTTCCTACATTTGTCTATAATACTGTTTTTTTCTGACTGAGGATTTTTTTTCCCTCTTCTTTAAAGACAATACTTTGTCAGCTATTTTTACTTAATCTATCTTAAAGAAACATTATTTTCACATGCTTTCTTCCCCTTACTCTCAAGTCACCCTTACCTTTCTTTTTCATTCCATTTCCTAGATTTGGAGTTCTATTTCACTTATCAATTCTTTCAAATTTATTAACTTTATCATTTTATTTAATTGCATCTCTCTTTCTCTCTAAGGCAAGTAGTTAAGCAAAGTCCTCCTTTCCTCCCTTTAAACATCCTTCATTATTTTTCCTACATCTATCTAAGTTTCATTTTAATCTTTATGCCTTTTTGTACATTTAGAAATAAATCACATAATTATCATTCTGATGTTGCTGTTGTTGTTACTAACTAACCACATAGGAGTCTTCAGCTTTCTAGGATTTTTTCCCCTTTTTCCCCCTTGGTATTAATTATTTTTTTACTTATACTTTTGATAGTATCTATATTTATCTTGTGATTTTTGTTGTCTGAGGTATTGGAAAAGCACATAATTTAATAATTTTTTTTCTTGCAGAAATGATTCAAATGCTTCTCTTTTGTTGACCATCCAAAATTGTAAATTAATGATTAATCCCAGATTTGCAGAGTATATCACATTTGGTTGTATCTGGAGCTCCTTTGCTCTTTAATACACATTATTCCATTCCTTTCTGTTATTTCTGATAGGTTCAAAATAATTTTGTTATTCAATTTTTCTTTTCTTTATTTTTGAAAGTCTTTCTCCTGGTCACTTGTGGAATTTGTTGTTTCTCATTGTAATTGTTAAATTTAACTACTGTGTATGACCATCTTGCTTGTCAATTTATTGGCTTGCAGAAAAGGTTTTTGATTGAGTTTTTGTTTTCCTTAGAGCCTCATTAATTTAAGTATTTCCCTCCCCTTATGTCTCCTATTATTCTCTTCCTGACTCCTTCCCCTTTAATGGTAAATTCTAAAAAGATCTGAACCTCAAATATCTCAGCTTCTTCTCATTCTAGACTAGCCTCACTTCCAACCTCCAGATGATTTCTGAGGGGACATAATTTATCTCAGCTGGTGCAAATTTATATTCTTTCAGGCCTAATGAAGGCCTCCCTCTCCCAAAACACTGTGCCTTGTCCTAGTTCTCTCTGTTCTTTAGTTCTGTGGCTTAATGTATCAGCTCCCCCAGGCAAAATATTCTGCTTTCTAATACTTCCAACTCCTCTGCTGGGTAGAACACAGGGACAGTGTTTAAGTTTGCTTATGGTCACAGGATGGTGGGGTGAGGGCAGGCAGGGAAGAATTAAACAAGCATTTTTTTTAGTGCCTACTATGTGTCAAGCATTGTGCTAAGTTCTTTAAAAATATTATCATGGAAGAAGGGAGAACTGAATAAATATAAGTATCAACAAGGAATTGCTACATGAATCTCAGAGCACAATGAAGCTTTAGCATACTGCCAGAGGGTATCTTCTCTTTTATTAATTTATCTAACTCTTATCCTACTCGATTTCTTGGCCTGTGGCAATAGCTTCAACTACTTTACCTCTTGGGTAGAATTCTTATTTTGGTGAAGTTTGAGAGTTCACAAACTTTGGAGTAAATGTCTAGTCTTACATCTTATTGACCAAGGGACCTAGCACTGCCATTTTATTTTCCTTTAAATATAAGTTTTATTTTAATAATTTCCTTTGAAATGACTTTTATATCTATCACATTTATCAGTTCTCTACTTCTTCAAATATAATTTTCCATTGTAATAATGGAAAACAGTTTGGGGGAAAAAGCATTGTTAAAATAGCCATTCTAAATCTGCCAATATATGCAACATTTTACCCTCATGGTCTCTTACATTTCTAAGAGGAGGGGGGAGTTATATTTTACTATCTCTTCTCTGACACTATTATGAACCTTTCATTTACCAAGTATTCACCTTCCTATTAGTGATCTTTTCATTTACATTGTTGTAATCATTGTTTAGGGGTAGCTAGATGGCTCAATGGATAGAGCGCCAGACCTGAAGTCAGAAAGACTCATCTTCCTGAGTTCAAAAATATTCTAATATGTTTATTAGCTGTGTGACCCTGGGCAAATCTTTCAACCCTGTTTGCCTCAGTTTTCTTATCTGTAAAATGAGATAGAGAAAGAAATGGCAAACTACTCCAGTATCTTTGCCAAGAAAATCCCCAAATGTCATGAAGATGCATACATGATTGAAATTCCTGAACAACAATAACAAAGTCATTCTTTATATTACTACGTTGATTCTATGTACTTCTCTCTAATTTGTTCATACACATCTTTCCTATTTAAAAAAAAAATCCCATGCCTCATTTTTTTTAACACATAATAATATTCCATTGTTATATTATGGTTTATCCTGCCATTTTCCTGGTCATTGTACTCTAAATTTATTTCCAGTTCTTTGCTTCCTCCAAACCCTTCCCCCCCACATTACTACTACAACTGCGAGTACAACTACAATACTACTATGACTAGTACTGCAAGTATTTGGAGAGGATATTGGATTTTTCTGTTTCTGCCATCTTTTATATATATCTATATCTATATCTATATATCAATATATATACATATATAATAGTGGGATCACTGGGTCAAAGAATATGGACAATTTAGTCAATTTTTTTGAATTATTGTGAATAATTTTGCAGAATAGAACTCAACTCATTTTATGGACAAGGGAAATATGGACAAGTGAAATGACTTGCTTAGGGTCACATAGCCAGCTAATGAAAAGGCTCATACCACTCAAAGGCTATTCAAGTCTCCTAACTAAAAAACAATGTTTATTTTTTTTCCTTTTAATCTTCAGTAATTCAGTTTTTACTTAGAAATCCCTTATATGGGAATAACCTTTCTGCAATACGCATAAATCAAAATCCTTTGCTCACTGAAATGAAACTATGCCAGAAAGGTTTTTTAAGAATGAATAGATTGTATACTCAGTAGAACTTGTCATTTTTTCCAGGACAAAGGCAGCACAGGCCATGGGAAAGGGAAGGAACATGATGTGCTTCATTCATTTCCTGGTTATTTTGATCTCATTTTAGTAATATAAACCTCTGTCAGGCATGGGCTCAATAGCATTTTTCTCATAGGGAATAGGGAACTTTGTGGGCCATCTCTTATTGTCTTTCCTAAGGTTTCAAGAATGACATTTCTCTTTCAAGATCCAAATCTTTCTAATCACAGATGTGTTCATTGAGCAAGGGTACAGGATTCTAAACCCTTGTGCTGCACTAAGGGAACTAGAATGTCTTCCTGGATATGGAAAGTAATGAATTCCTCCTCACTGAAGGATTTTAAGGAAAGTCTGGGAAACCATTTGATGGATGAGGTGTAGTGGGTGTCAGCTTGTCATAAGAAACATTTCTATGAAATACAAGGACTAAAAAGTAATACATGGAATCATTTACAAGACCCTCTAATATCCTAAAATAAAGAAGAGATTGTGTGAATGTGGTCAGGAATAGAAACTGAGATCTCTATTAGAGCAGGGAACTTGTCTTTTTATTTCTACTGTTCTGCATATGGCAACACTTAATTTGTGGAAGGAAGGAGAAAGATTTAATATAATAGATTTATACCTGAAAGGGACTTCAGAGGTCATCAGATCCAACTTCTTTATTTTACAGATAAGGAAACTGAGGCACAGAGAAGTTAAGAGATTTACCTAGCTTTGTGAAGCTAACCAGCATGATTTGAACTCTTCTTTGATTCCAGTTCCAGCAGTCTATCCAGTATACGATTTAGTCAGCAATAAAATGAAGAACAGACAAAGCTTGTCAGATCCTTATGAATAAGTTGGAAGGGAAACCAATAACATGATGGAGAAGCATAATTTTGTCAGTCTTAAAAGTGTATCTAATCCATTTCTCTCCATTTATATAGCCTCTCCACCTCTTCCTACACTACTATTGTAATACTCTCCTAATTATATTCCTAACTTCCAATCTCTCTCCTCTCTAATCTACCTTCCACTGACAAGTGAATATTTACAAAGCACAAATCTGACCATTTGGAAAGCATCCCCTGTTCAAGAAGCATCGATAGTTCCCTAGAGCTTCAAGATGTAACACATACTCTGTTTTGCATTAAGAGCCTTTCATAGTCTAGCTCTAATCTGACTTTTTGGACTGATTTCACAATTATTTCACCTTTCGCACCTTGCCTTCTGGCCACTCAGGACTACTTCCTGTTCTCCGTCCATGATATTCCTTCACATAGCTCTATGCTTTTTTTTACAACCCATTCCCCATGCTGAGAATATTTTTTCTCACCTCAAAATTTTAGAATCCCTAGCTTCCTTCAAAGCTCAGACACATGACAACCCCCCACAAAGCCAATCCTGCCCCCACATTTGTCAGTTCTACTTACCCCCACTCTAGAATTATTTTTTAAAATTTTTTTCTATATTTTGTACTTAAGTCATTATGTACCTGTAATTTTCTCCAAGTAAAAGCAAAGGCAAGAGGTATTTATGAAGAATACAAAATAGGTACTTAATAAAAGCTTGCTGGATTGAACAAAAAGGTAACATCAGTACATTTGGCATCAATAGTCAAAGCAATAGGATTGTCCTCAGTGTTAGAGACTGAAGCTTCACAGAATTTTGTTCTTCATGAACTTTTATCTCAAACTAGTACCTGAGAAGGAAAGACTCCTGTAGCATAGTGGGGAAAAATATTGAACTTAGAGATAAGAGATCTGGGTTCAAATTCTAGTTCTGCTGTTAAGTCATTGTGTGACCTTCAGCAAGTCTCTTAAACTCTCAATATAGTGATCTGTTTTCTGAAGTTAGGGGGTTATATTAGAACTTCAGAGTTCCCTTCTATGGGAATATAAGTCCACTCATGCTATTATGGGAGGGAGCTTTCACTCTAGTTTGGGAAGACAGCTGAAGTCAGAAGCTAGAAGACAAGTAATAATGGTCACTTTCCTGGTGGAACAATACAGAGAAAGGTCCAGAAAGAGCCATCCAAACCAGCAACAAGCAATGTTCAGAGGACCCTACTGGTCTGGTGTAGACTACACAATGCATGAAAACAAGAGGGTACAGTGCAGCATGAGTAGTGTAGACACTCCCAGAAAAGGCAGAGAGGTAGGTAGCATAGAAGGCATGAATTACACCCCTCTACACAAGTCACCTGGCCACACATGTTGCCTACATGCAAGCCTCTGCACAATGTACTCTGGCAACATACATTTCCTACATGTGTACTCCACTCAAGTGACCTGTCTACTCATGTTCTTTATGTGCCTGCTCCATCAGACATCTGACCTGGTAACATATATTTCCTATATGTATGACACTTTATGTATAATCCCTTCATGTGACCACCCTTTCCACTAATGCTTATGTTTGTGAAAACATGTGCCCTAGGTTAATAAGGTAAATATTTTCTTGCTACATTTTTTACCATGTCATTTTGTGAAATGTCTTTACTTTGAATTATTTATGTTCCCTGATTAACTAATAAAGCATGGGAGAGATGGTTCATGAGCTACGGTTTTGAGAAGATATGAACCCACATAATAATTTGCAAATGGGATAGCTCTTCTGGGGTGATCCACTCAGTGAGGTAAATGCATCCCAGTTGCTACAGAAAACAAAACAAGGATTCCTTCCCTCAAGGAGATTGGGGTCCACTGGGAAATGCAGCGTATATATAAATAATGAAGTCTAGGCTGGAATGCTGATAGTGAATAGTTACGTTTTTTATAATATGCACAATATGTATACATATTTAATGAAATCATAGTTTTGAATGAGGGAAGAACATGCAAATTATTTATTTAGATGTAGAAATGCTTCCAAAGTTATCTCCAATTAAAAAAAAATATTATGTTGCAATCAATGTTTGGTCATGTAGACTGTGATGAATGGTTAGCCAGATGTGGAATGGAATAAAGGAGTTCTAGAAAGATCTGAAAGAGAAATTCCAATTAACTTTTTGGAGGCAATTTTCAGCATCACAATCTTGAGCTGAAAAATCTCTGTTTCTTCTTATATTTAGCATCCAGGGCATTGTTATTGTCATTTATGAACTTGGAAGCTGTTGTTGTTGTTTTTTTTTTAACAACATGGATAAGAAAATGAGATGTCCACCTCTGGTAATTATGGAAAGAAGGATTAAATTCCCTTTTGAATGCATAAATTGTACATTTAAATAACAATCCTTCATCACTGGATAAAGGTCTCCTGTGCAGAAGAGTTCACTTCCCCAGCCATATTATGCAGAGGAAATAACAACAGTAATAATGATAGTTATTACTTATACAACCTGTGAAGGTTTTCAAAACACTTTATATTCATGACCTCATTTGTAAATGAAAAATAATTATAATTTACACAAGAAAATATATTTTCATATTATACATGACAATTGAAAAGAGGTAGGAAAAAAGTGATATTTGGAGACCACCTAAAACACTGAACAGGAAATGTACTCTAAGGAGTGAAGAGGAGAACATGAAAAATGATGTGGAAAACAAGGACAGAGTTGGAAAAACAATCTGTCTTTTGTGACACATTTTTGGGATGGAGCCAGGGAGATAATTTAAAGGAAAATCTAGCAAAGAGAGCTTTCCAAACAACAGAAAATCCTCTCTTCTCCCCTCCTCTCCCCTCCTCTCCCTTCCCTTCTTCCTTTTCTTTTTTTCCCTGTCTTTTACTCTTCAATTTTTTCCTTGTAGTCCTTGGATTCCATAACCAAATCATCTTAGTTCCCAGAAATATTCCCCGGCCCAGTGGCTTGAAGCTTCCACCTGACATGAAATATTTTCGCTTGTCTTGTGTTGTCTTGAAAGACCTGAGCTAAGAATAGCTCGCCTGCTGTTGATGAGCAAGGCTAAACATAGAAAATGTCACCCTCAATTTCCTCAGCCATAAATAATGAGAGGGCTAAAGGGTATTTTGTTGTCAAATTAGTCCAAGGAACCCAAGGAGTTGTCTTGCCAGTGCTCTTCAATTGATTTCACCCCAATGAAAGAAATGAACTGCATGCTGAACTGTATGTCCAAGGCAAAGCTTCTTTATACCCAGATAAAATGGTTAGCCACAGAGCGGGAGCTGAGTCTTATGTACTCAGGCTGGATTGTCCTTGTACGTCAAAAGAATTCAGATTGTCCCCAGCTACCACAACACACCTTCTTCATCATCATCATCATCGTTCCTTCCATTCAGTTGCTGTGATTGTGTTCAGTGGTGGCATCCTCCTTGTCAATATCTAGGCTGTTGTTCCTTTTGTAAAACCTCAGCAGACCAGGATGGAAAGGGATATCAGAGGCCATTGAGTTCAATGTGTACATGAATAGAAGAAATGTCCTTAATGAAATCTCTGGCAAATGACTTCCCAGCCATTTCTGGAAGGCCTTCAATGAGTGGGAAATACATTAGTTATAGAGGCAGCCCATTGCTCTTTGGGGCAGCTATAGCAGTTAGGTCTATTTTCCTTTGATTATGAGAAGAAATAACTTATAGCAGAAAGAATATTAACTCTGAAGTCAAAGAACCTGAATTCAAATTCTGCCACTTTTACTTATAACTATACAACCTTAGAAAAACAATGTCTCTGGGCCTCATTTTCCTCATCTATAATATGAAGAGGCTAGAATAAATGGACACTGAGGTCTGTTCCAAGTATACCATGCTACTTCCAGTACTTCCAAATGCAGGGATCTCGGAAGGTAATGAATAGGTAACATAAAAATAGAAATAAAACCCAAGGTACAGGTTCCCAATGAAAAAAGTGGTTAAGTATAGAAAGAGTCCAAGATAAGCATCAAAAAGCAAAATAAATCTCCAATTCTCATTATATGTACATGTGTGTATACACATATATGTACATGAGTGTGTGTGTGCACATATACACACACACACACAACTAATTTCCCAGGGGAAGCCACTGACTACATGCTACCTATATGATATTGAATATGATTTCTACTTTCTAGAACTCAGTTTCCTCATCTGAAAAATAAGACAAAATAGAAACCAAAATGAGAACACATGAATTGATGATTAGTTTCATTGTATTTTCAGGATTGAAATAAATCTAACAAATGCTAAAAGTAAGAGAACACCATACTTTTGAGTGAAGTATCTATAGGGAAGTAGAATCTTACCTTGAAACCAGAAAGATCTAGGTTTAAGTTGTACCCATAATGCATACTAGCTGTGGGACCCTGGACAAGTCACTTAACCTCTTGGTGCCATGGGAAACTCTCTAAAATGATCTGAAGAAAGAATGTCAATACACATTGGTAGAGGGAGTTTCCTCCTTACACCAATGAAATCACAGGCTCAGGCCTCATGCCCACTTAGCAAATGAACCATATTTAATGAACCATACTAAAAATAATTCTTTTTTAAGAGACTACTACACTGTCTTGTATTCCAGTTCACTTGGAATTTCATTTGGGTAGTATAGAAACAACCTTATTTTACTGTCTTCTTACACATACGCCTATTTCTATAATTATATATCTATCCATATCCACATCCACATCCACATCCACATATATCTATATCTATGTCTATATCTATATCCATATCTATATCTATATCTATATATCTATATCTTCCCTATCTATCTATACCTATGGTATACACACACACATACACATATATACACACACATAATATATACACACACATATATATATATACACACACATATATAGATATACCTATATTATTGAGTGAGGGAAGTACTATATTGGGATCTAAGAACCTCATGGTCTTGATTCCAGACTTTCATCAACTAACTTTCTGACTTAAAATAAATCCTTTCACTTCCTTACACCCTGATTCTCTCTTCAATAAAATGTGAATGGTAACAACTTCCTTGTTTTTAGTAGTGTGATTTGGATGAAGGAGAATATAAGAGGATGCCATTTAAAATGTCTAGAAAACTGTTTTTGCATCTTGTTCCATCCTTACCTTGGGACCTCAGCATGATTCTTATTCTGTAAATGGAGGAAGACCACAGACACTAGTTACCCACAATTTAGAAATTGACCAGAAACTGTGAATTTACTGAATTTACTAGATCATGTCTCCTTGATTCCTTGGCTCTATACTGGTATTTGAACCTGCATCAAAGACAAATCTGCTTCCACAGAAATGATAGTGAAATATATTCCAAACCTATAGTAGAATTTCATGGAGAGTTATAAGATATCTGTTCAAAGGTAAGAATTAGTGCCCTAATGCATATTCCTCATTGTAAGTATCTACAAAATGATTAAATGGATCATCTTAAGGCCAAACACTTAGGCAACTTACTTTATGATCTGAAGTTGTTTTTTTTTTTATTCCCATGAGCGTGTGTGTGTGTGTCACACATATACATTCACATATAAAAGTACTTTTGGTGCATAATGTTTAATATCGATATAAAATACTTCAGAGAGGCAATATTCCATGGTGGGAGTTGATATTGGTAGTGGAATGACCTTGATATCTTCATACACACATGCTATACACACACACACACACACACACACACATACATACATACATACACATACTGTATGAGGAGTGAGTTTTGTCTATTCTTCCATCCTAGGAGTGAACTCCTCCCTTACCTCCATTTCTTAGAATCTCTACTTTCCTTCAAAGCTCAGGTCAAGTGTGACCTACTATACAAAGCCTTTCCATGGTCCTTCCATCTATTAGCTCTATCAGTCCTAAAATTACATTGTATTTGTTTTTCATATAATTATATGCGCACATATGTAGCCCTCAATCTAAGGTAAGTTTCCTGAGGACAGGACCTGTTTCAATTTTGTTTTTCTATCATCAGTGACTAACATAATGCTTGGCATGTAAGAGGCACTTAATAAATGCTTATTGATTGATTACCATCTCAGTCCTAAGAGAAGAAAGCGCAAAGTCAGAGTTAAGTTGTATTTTTTTGGATAATTATATTTTTTAAGTGGTTATTGGTCCTTATTAAAGGATTCATCTCCATCTTTTTCCACTCTTATCATATTTAGAAACTTAGATCTTTACTTAAAAAATTAAGTAGTATTTTATTTTATTCCCCAATTACATATTGAGAAAAATTTTTAGCATTAATTTTTACAAAGTTTTCAGTTTCAAATTTTTCTCCCTCCCTCCTCTCTTCTCAAAATAGTAAGCAGTTTGATACAGTTCATACACATGCTATTATGTAAAACATATTTTCATATTCATCGCAGTTGTAGAAAAAACACCCCAAAAGGAAATAAAATCATGAGAAAGAATAAAATAAATGAAAAAGATATGCTTCAATCTGCATTACGAGTTCATCAGTTCTTTATCTGTATATGGATAGCATTTTCTTTCATGTCTACTTTGTACTTGTCTTAGATTGTTATATTGCTGAGAAAAGCTGAGTCATGCATAGATGATTATCACACCATCTTACTGATACTGTGTACAATGTTTTCTTGGTTCTGCTAATTTCCCTTTGCATAAATTTGTACAAGTCTTTCCAGGTTTTTTTTTTAATCTGCCTGTTTATAATGTCTTAATGCATAATAGTATTCCATCGCAGTCATATACCACAGCTTGTTCAGCCATTCCCCAACTGATGGGTATCCCCTCAGTTTTCAATATTTTGCAACCATGAAAAGAGTTGCTATAAATGTTTTTTCACATGTGCATTCTTTTCCCTTTTTTATGATCTCTTTGGGATACAGACCTAGTAGTGGTATTGCTGGATCAAAGGGTATGCACAGTTTGGTTGCCCTTTGGACACAGTTTGGATCTTTACTTTGCCAAGCCAATGTGAAAATGGATTCTTCCATCATAGCTATCATGAATTCTTTTTGTTATAAGGAACTGGAACACACTGACAATTCCCAAATAGGGACACTCTCCAAAATGAAGTTTAACTCTACAGGATCTCATAAGTTGTGTCCTCTGGCTTCCAAACAATGAGACAATAAGCAAAACAGTCAGAAACACATGAAGTTTCTCCAAATAACTACCTAACATTATATTTTACATTATCCTAAATATTTTCCCCCAATTTCAAATAGATTGTGAGTGATACAGAAATGTACATTGTCATATAGACACAAGAGGGCAAATTCTTGTTAACACATGTGAAAATTCTATTTCAATGTGTCAAGGTGGCATTATCATTTGCTTACATTGGCCAATGATGGTGATAGTTATTTGCATGATGTCTCTCTCATTAAAATATATGCCCATTGAGACCACATTTTTGCCTTTATTTATATGCCCAAAATTTAATACAAGTCCCAGGACACAGTAAATGCTTAATAAATGATTATTTACTGACTATTTTTTGGTGAAAAATCTATGGAATATCTGTTCCCCTAAGAGAAATATTGTTACTTCATCCTCTGTGAAAAAAGTAGCTTCCTACAACTTCTCCAGAGTTATAGGTGAGTCATTTTACCTCTGATGGAACCTGGAAAAGTAAATCATTCAGTCAACAAAAATTTATGTTTATGAACATATATTATTACTATACTCCAAGTACTGTACTAAGACACAAGGTGCCAAAAAAAAAAAAAAACCCAAACAAAAAAACTAATCCTTGCTCTCAGTGAGCTTACATTCTGTTGGGGGAGACAATATAGAATTAACTAGGTACATACGAGACATTTATGTGGTGTATGGAAGGTAATCTGAGAGGAAGATACTAGCAGCTGGAAAGGTATCTGGGACTGGAAAAAACTCCCTCCAAGAAGGTAAGATATGAGCCAAGTCTCACAGAAATTCAAGGGATCTAAGAGTTGGAGATGAGATGAGAGAGCATTCCAGGAAAGGGAAATCTGTCAAAGGGATGAGGTTTGATGCCTTCTATTCAACTGGGTAAAAAGAAGAACATTGGTTGTGGAATCAAATGGAATGAGTTTGAATTCCAATTCCTTCATTTTTTTAAGCCTCCATTTCTTCATCTATAAAGTGGAAACATTCATACTATCAACTTCAGAGTTGTTGAAAGTGTAATGTAGGCTTCTAGCCAAGGCTGGGACATTTATGTGCCACTGATAGTATTCCTAATTAGTGGGAAAACTGTTGGTGCAATGATATGTGGATGGCTATATGAGGGGCACAAGTGCTGTGAGAGCTTCTTGAGAGAGACATAGCAATTTAAGACATTCTAGAGAATAAAAAGAGAAAGACTTTGAAAACTGAAGACACATAAGGAATGCTGGTTCCTCAATATCTCCCCAATTTCAATTTTCCTTTCAAGAGACTTCAGAGACTTTCTTTTGGATGAGATTGGGCTGCCTCTTTTAGTTGAACTGAGATCTTATTTTGCTCTATTCTAAAGAGCTCAGTTACCATGCTGCCTCCCAGAGGTGAGAAGCTGGCGCCAGCTAGGGAGCTGACCTAGTAGTGGAGTGCTGAAAGGGGAAAAAAGAATGATTTTGTAGAGAAATGTATCCATGAGGACTGAAGCATGGGTCAGAACCAAGCAATAATGAAACTTAGAGACACAATACCTTACCATCTTTTGGTTCTTCAAGTCTTATGATCACTGTGGGTCTGGAGACTAAGGTCAACTCTCCAGCAACTCCAAGCCACAGAGATCATTATGTACATGTATATGTACAGAGAACAGGCCATTTATGTCTTTTTGTGGCAAAAATAAATGAATTTTTTCTTTTTCTATATTTAGTACTTCAGTTAGACTAAGGGCTTTCAGGGATTTTTAGTTGAGAAACCTTCTTATGAAGCATAAGAAATTAAAAAAAAAACCAAACCAACAACTTTCCCTGGGGTTATACATGACCAAGGGCATTTTTGTAATTGGTTCCCACATTATATTCAGAGACTTTTTTTTTTCAGAAGCTACTCTCTGAAACTTTTAACTTTTAAAACACTTTCATGCATACCTCTTGATACACTTCAGTGGATTCTAAAACTAGGCTTGTATGTCAAAGAGTTCTAAAGTCTTTCAAAGTTCTTTTCCCTTTTAGTGCTGTTGATATTGTATATATTGTTCTTGTAGTTCTGCTCACTTCACTATATATTAGTTCATAGAGGTCTTTGCATTTTCACTTGAAACTGTCCATTTCTTCATTTTTAATCACAAAATACTATTTAATTACATTCATCTATTATACTTTATTTAAACATTATCCAGTGGTGGGGATCATCTTAGCTCCAGTTTTTAACTATCACAAAAAAGAGCTGGTATATAAATATTTTGTCCATGTGGGTCTTTTCCTTTTTTGTTTTGGTTCTTTTTGGTTTGAGTGGAAATCAACTGATCAGAGGTCCCCCAATCAATTCTCCTAACTACATTATAGTGAAACTCCAGACAAAAATCTTTGAGTAAATTGATGAGATCGAACTAATAATGAAAGGAGCTGAGCTTGCAAGATTTCAATATAGTCTGTTTTTTTCTTTCATCAAAAGAATATAAATAAATTACATATATGTGTGTATGTATGTACATATACACACATACATACACACAATGCACACATAAGCTCTACTTCCAGGCACAATTAGAAAAAGAAGCAACCCACATTTGAAAGAAAGTTTACAGTTTTGTCAATTCTATTCCCATTTTGGGAGCTCAATCACTTTCAGTTTGCCAAATAAGTTTGGCAAATACATAAAAGTTTTTAGATCACCATCCAAACTGAACACAAATTCAAAACTTCTTTAGGGTCTGATGGTAATAAAATAAATATTGCAAATCATGTTGAGAACATAATCAAGGGTATGAGAGTTTATCTAATATGGACTATTCATGCTAGCAAATTGAGCTACAGGGTCTATTTGTGCAAGCTAGAAAGAAAAATAAACATGTCTGAAAACTCACTGGGACAACATTTTATAGTTTTTTCTTGGCAAAGCAACTATCCAAGTCAACTGCATCCCACCAGAAGAATGGCTGACTCTTCAGGAATTTCAGACAACTAAGAGGACCAGGAAAAATCAGTAGATGACAAATGAAAGACTGAATTGGATTCTCCAGAGTATTTTGAATATAATACACAGGAAGAAACATGCATATTTCAACATAGTAAAACAGAAAAATTGCATATAAAACTATGAAACATTATGTACAATTTTAAAGTGTATGTTTAACTTTGCATGATAGTTACAAAAATGTTCTGCTTACCTATGCCCTCTTCTGAACTCCCTTCAATTCTCCACTGTGTATTTTTAAATATTTCATTGATACTTCTTTCCCTTCTCTTCTCTTCCATTCCTTTCCCTTCTCTTCCTTTCCTTTCTTTTCCTTCCCTTCTCTACCCTTCTCTTCCCTTCCCTTCCCTTTTCTTCTCTTCCCTTCCCTTCCCTTCCTTTCCTTTCTCTTCCTTTCATTTCTTTTCTTTCCCTTACCTTGTCTTCCTATCCTTTTTTTCCTTCTCTTCTCCTTGTTTTCCTTTCTCCTCTTCTTTCCTCTTTTTCCTTTCCTTTCCATCTTTTCCTTCTTTCATTTTCCTTTATTTTCTTATCCCTATTTACCCCCCCACAAAAATTTTTATATTGACAAATATCTATGTAACATACACACATATACATACATATACATTCAAACAAAACCAATCAAATCATTGACGATTTTGGAAGATGAATGTTTCATTTGATGTCTGTCAAGAGTCAGGAGGCATGGGCTTCATCATTAGTCTTCCAAAGTCATGGCTGGTCAAGGAATTGATCACAGCTCTGTAATCTTTCAGAATAAATGTGAATAGCTTCCAACCAACAAGTATACAAAATAAAACTAAATGCAATAATGCAGATGGTCTCACAAGCCAGCAATGAAATGATGAACATTGGGAAGAGAGGTGAGGAAAGGAGACAGCAGTACAGAAGAAAAGGCAACATAGTCTCTACCCCAGTGGTTCTCAACCTTCCTAATGCTATGGCCCTTTAATACAGTTCCTCATGTTGTGGTGACCCCCAACCATAAAATTATTTTCATTGCTACTTCATAACTGTAATCTTTTGCTACTGTTATGAATCGTAATGTAAATAGCTGATATGCAGGATGTATTTTCATTGTTACAAATTGAACAGAACCCACAGGTTGAGAACCACTACTCTACCCTTTTGTACCATTCAAAGAGCCTTCCCCAGAAAGGCTATATCCAAGAATGATTACCAGTAAGAGAGGGGGAACAGGAGAAAATATCTTACATAAAAAACCAATAGTGTTCCTTCTCATAGTTCAGTGTAATTTTAATGGTCCCCCTAACGACAAATACCATTAATTTTTCAAAAATGACAGTTTATTGATGATGTTTGGTTTTACATTATAATTACTTTCATGCTTCCCGTGTCTCACAATCCCCCCCAACTCCCAGTTAGCTGTCTGTCTTCCCTGAAAGGATTCCCTTTGTTAGAGAGAAAATAACTAAGCCCAATCACCCAATATACCTACCACGTCTGATACTGCATGTAACATTTTCTAATCATGACTTAGGACTTCTCTGAGGAAAACCTTGTCCAGAGCTCAGGTCAGGCTTGGTCATTGCAAACGTTCAGACTTCATTCTAGCATATTCATTCTATACATAGTTTTGCTTACTTTATTCTGAATCAATTCATAATAGTCTTCCTAAATTTCTTTGAAATTCTCATATTGATCATTTCTTATAATTCAATGACATTCTGTTAATGGAATAAATTCATAGATTTAGGATAGGAAGAGAACTCTGAAATGATTTAATCCAAACCACTCATTTTTCACATGGGTCAAATAAAGGTCAAGGACATTAATGGACCAAAACGACACAGGAAATAAATTACAGAATGGAATTTTAACCTAAATTTTTGAGTTTGAAATCTAGTTTTCTCTCCTCTGTATTACACATTCATGTTTTATCATCTTTTAAAAAAATAAGGCTTGCATCAAATGTATGTTGCTTTCAGGTCTTTTTAAAAATTTTTTGGGGACCGTTGCTGGTTGTTCCTGGTAAATTTAGATCCCCAGCACTAAGCACAGTGGCTGCCACATGTTATTTATTGTTCAGTGGTGTCTGACTCTTTATGACCTCATGCACCACATCACACCAATACTGTCCATGAGGTTTTCTTAGCAAGAATACTAGAGTGGTTTGCCATTTCCTTCTCCAGAGGCAGACAGATTAAGTGACTTACCCATGGTCACACAGTTAGTCAGTGTCTGAGGCCAGATTTGAACTCAGGTCTTCCTGATTCCAGACCCAGAGTGCTACCCATGAACTATCTCACTGCCTCTGTAGGTGCTTGCCACATAGTAGGTGCACAAAACGTGCTTGTTGTTTGATTGGTTAATTGGTTTGATTGTATATGGAAAATTCCTATTATCCTCGTCTTCTGAACCAAGCCAGTGGAGGCAGAACTTGGGGCAGAGGATGGAAATAGCAGAAAGGCAGCAGGTTTTAGCTAAATTAATAGAGAAAAAAGACTTTATTATTTCAAGCAATCCATAAATGTAATAGGTAGTGGTTTTATCCTCATTTGAGGTCTTGAAATATAGGCTGGATGATCATTTGTTGGATGTGTTGTAGAGGCAATTCTGAGTCAGGTACAGGCTGAAGTGGTCCTCCAAGATTTCTTCCAGATCTAATGTGAAGGGCTACTTCTTAACAATAGAACAGGCTGCAGAGGGCATAACAGAAATACCGATTTGAATTGAAGAGGAAAATGGAAAAGTTGGGTGTGGCATGACATATGATATCTTGTCTGATCACATATCCTGTGATCCTGCCTGATGGTCAAGTTGGGGTCAATGGAGTCCTGGGGCCTGACTGGTTATAGAAGGGTGAGGCATATTTAATGTATTCACTCTCCAATCTTTAATCAGGCTAACTCTACCCCTGGGCTTACTCAGGAAGGGGGTATGTTATCATTATCCAATATGATCAGGGAGAGATGTCTCCAGAGGTCTTCAGTCCTGTACTGGTACACAGTGTAGAGCAGAAGGAGCAGCAGAAAAATCATTTTCCAATCCCTTATCCTGCCTGTTGATCAAGGGGGAGAAAGTTTCTTTTTTTTTTTCTTCTTTCTCCAACTGATTGAGAGGCAACATGGTGTTAAGGACTGAAACGTGGCCCGGGTACCAGGAAGATTTAGATTCAAGTCTGGCATATGACATGTGTATCACTCTGGGTAATTTCCTTAATCTTCCAGTGCTTTAGGCAGCCAGGATTTCCCTATGCCAGTGACGTCATAAATCCAGTTCCTATCTCAGTATCTATCCACTTAAGTAATTCCTGCTCAACTTTCCTCACGTGCACTTAGCAATACTGAGCTATGCTCCCGCCATTTGATCTTCTTCCTTCCTTCCCCACCCCTCCCTCTGCTGCTTTCTCCTTATCCCCCCCTCACATTATAACCTGGTAGTTTACACCAGTTAAACCAACCAGGTGGGAGAAACAAGAAATGTGCAGACTTTCTCTAGCTTGTGAAAACTGGAGAAGCAATTAGCTCCACCTTCAAATCCCTGATAAAATAACTGCTAAATTTTCTGCCTGGTAAATATAACCTCAAATTTACCTCTTCTCCATGAATAGTTGCTCCCAGAGACTGAGTGGCCTGAAGACATGATTGCTGCTGAGCCCTCCATAGGAAAGATGTTCATGAGTTGAGACTTATGCCCCAACTTTTATGATCAATGGAAACTCTTTAGACAATCTTCCCTCCCACTCAAAGGCAATTAGCTTCAGAATCTCACTTTCCCGGGCAGGGGGGCAGGATGAATCAGTTACAACATTAGCCTTCCAGCCTCCATCACTGATCGTTTGAGCAGTGAGATAGAAGGCAGTCTCTCCAACGACTGGAAACTGCCCTGTGAGCATTCAAGGCTGGGGATCTAGAGTGCTTTATTGCCCTGAGTGCATGGTGAGAAATCCAGAGTTAATTTTCTATCCACCCCTCCCAGTTGTCTAGTCTTGTTGTTATTGTAAGCATATCTATTTAGAGGCTTGGGGGCCTGCATGCACTTTCAAGTTTATGATTTGTAACCAGGTCTAGAGAGCAGAGAGGAGGCAGTTAGCAGTTATTAGAATCCTGACTGTCAGCAGGGTGGGAGAGGAAACCTTTAGGTGAGGGTAGAGCAGTATTTCTTCTCCTTATTTATAATGGAATTACTCTAAAAACAAAAGCTTATAGAAAGAAGATAAGAATGTATCTATCAGGTAGAGGGTTTCTCAAAGTCATTATCACAGCAATTCATGCAAAAATCACAATATTGTTCTCCCACACAATTAATTCTCTTCTCAATTCATCTACATTAAAAAGAAGAAGAAAGAGGGAGGGAGACGGGGAGAGAGAGAGAGAGAGAGAGAGAGAGAGAGAGAGAGAGAAGGAGGGAGAGAGACAGAGACAGAGAGACAGAGAGATGAGAGAGATTAGTCTGATAACTACTTGTCAACCTCTTCTCCACACATGCACGCACACACAGAAGCAAATGTGGCATCACTTTCTTGTTTTTAGAAAACACGTTTCCTTTAATTGCTACTCTCATTATGTTCTATAGCTATGGCATATATTTACATCTTCTCATTTCACTGTTTGATCAAAAGTCACCCAGCACTGACTTTTCTATTTACAAATACTGAAATTTGGTGGATGTACTTGTCAAAAAGCAAGTTAAAATCTTGACCATACTGGATGTTATGAGGGCACTTTGTGTTCATCAGTTTTTTGATAGAAATATAGAATATTAATGCAGCTCTAAATCAATGCAAACCCCAAGAGAAAAGTAATTCTCATTTGAAAAAAAGAGATTTAAGACTTCTTTTTTTTTATCTCTGTAAAACATAGATACCTTCTTTGTAGAAGTAAAGTTTTAAGGTTATATAAAGCAAAACATCCTCTTTGGCTGCTAGTATTTGGGAAAAGAAAGCTAAAGCATTAATAGAATATAACTTAGTAAATCAAAATAATTTGGCATAATGGATTACTTAAAATTTGAGAAAGCCTTTCACCCAAACATACAGCCATGGTTTTTCACATTGCTAATGTTTTTCTCTCAAATACCTTAAAATGTGTATGATCTTTGTCTGGACAATATCCCTGGTGTAGATTCCCGTATTCATTCTCTGAGCTGGCTCGCACTGACAGATCTGAGTTCCCAGAAAAGAACCATGACCATGCAACCATACATGAACATGCAAAACATGATTGTAAGAAAGCATGGTCCTCATATCAAAGGTAGCTTCATGCACATCACATAGAGCTCTGGGACTGAAGCTAGGAAGACTTGAGTTCAAATTTGACCTCAGACACTTCCTAGCTTTGTAATCCTGGGCAAGTCACTTAATCAGTATCTTCATCTATAAGATGAGGAAAAGAATAACATCTATCTGTTAGGGCTATTTTTAGAATCAAATATGATAATATTTGTAAAATATTTAGCACAGTGTCTGGCACATGGCATATTCTCGTTTCCTTCCTTTACTACTGTAGCTTAGAGCCCACGTTGGTATGCTTCTATTTACACAAATAACCATTCACAATGATTATATATTTGAGAGGTGAGAAATGATTATGTTTCCTTATTAGGAGATTGGGTGACGAAGAAGAAGTATTTTAGGGGAGGGGATTTCTAAATAGCAGCCGGGGATTTCCAAAGAGTAAAAGTGGGATAAAGGTAAAAGAGAAATTCTACTGGGCATGCTTAATAACACTGATGCATATTAACTTTCATGCCCCAGAATAGGAATTAGGTGCCATTTCATGAAGCAAGTAGGAGTACATATCAAGGGATATTAGTAGATGTTCTGGGAAGACTGTGAACTATGCTGACTCCTACCAGTTAGAGTCGGCTAGGGGGGATTTGCAGCCAGAAAGAGGGATACAGGGCTTGTGCTTGCTTCTGTAGTGTGTGTGCTCATCCTGAGTCCCACACCCTCTTCCTGCAGGAACATAATAAAATTTTAACCGCTTCACTCATCCTGAGTCTAACTTACTGTGTCTATTTGGGCACAAGAGATTCTTTGTAACATGTATAAGATTTAAGTATGTACTGAATGAAAAGGTAAAAACAATTATGATAGCATAAACTCACATAAGGCAAAGTCAAGTAATACATATGTATATATACGTGCATGCATGCATGCATGTATGTATAATATATACATATGTGTAGGATACACTGTCTCATCAGTGTCCTTAGGATCTATGGGGAAGAGTGGGCCCATATAGAAACCTGCCAGGGAGCACACAAACAAGAAAAATCTCATGTGCTTAGGCTAATTCACAATAGCAAAATTCAGTGACCTCTATCTCTTTTAGGAACTGTCCATAAAAGTTCCTTGATGAATGTAATTTCTGTGTTGAGCAGACGCTTTTACTGCCAAGATGAGTTGATCTATACCATGCTCGACCAACAATTAGAACACTGATTACCTATCAGCCAAACTTGCCCATCTTCTGGGTTACCCCTCTCATTCTCTGCTTCCAAGTTTTTACTCAACTCAGCTCAAGTTGTTCTGCAATAACAACTATAAGTTCATCATTTTCATCTTCAGACTTATTTGATACCTTCAGCTGAAGTAGCATTAGGCTTTTTTTCAGGAAATAGTGCCTTTAACCTAAAGGTGGCAAAAAGCTAATTATGCTTCTTTGGAGGATTCTTTTCCTTCTCAATTTCTCAGCAAGAGCAGGTAATAATGCAGATGAATGTCTTCTGATTTCTTTTCTCCCTATCCCACTTTTACCTTCCCCTCCTTTCTCCTGTTCTGTCTTGTCCTGTCCTGTTCTCTCCACTTAATAAATTCTTGTTGCCTGACATATCAGTGGATATACAGTTCAATCCAAACATAAAAGAAACCCTCACCATAACATTTTATATTATATTATGTTCATCCAACATTTTCTTGAAGACATTCAAGGAGGAGAACTCCACCTTTCCAGGTTGCCTATGCCATTTTTCGACATTTGTATTTGTTGGGATTTTTTTTAAATGGCATCATGCTGAAGTTTGCCTCTTTGTAACTACCACTTTTTGGACATCATTCAGCCTTCTTTATGCCAAACACTATATGCCTAATCTCTATTCCACATGATAGATTTCCAAATATATGAAAGCACTGTCATTGCCTCCTAGTCTTCTCTGCTTTGGACTAAATCCTCCCAGTTCTTTCCTCCCTCCCTCCCTCCCTCCCTCCCTTCCTTCCTTCCTTCCTTCCTTCCTTCCTTCCTTCCTTCCTTCCCTCTTTCCTTCCTTCCTTCTTTCCTTCCTTCCTTCATCCATTCCACCTTCCTTCTCTCCTTTCCTTCCTCCCTCCTTTTTGCCCAAAGAATTCTGCCTTAGGAGAAAATTGAAATAAAAAAAATTGTTCTATCTTAAAGGATGCTGGAACATTATTTGCTTTGAAGCATAATTCAACATAAGGACTATGTTTTGTGTCATGGAGACAATCGTAGATGTGTCTACCTTAAAACGAGGTCTGTGGGTTCTTCAATTGCTTTTAGGAACAATTTAGTAACTATATTGGATGGAAACAAAATATTCCTTATTTTAAACTATGCATGTAGTATTTCTCTATCCTTTCTAATTCCTATTTTTAAATACATGTTTTGTTGCTGCTGCAATATTTTAGCTGTATCTTCTTTTATGACAAGGATCAGATATGTATTTTTCCCCTTTTTTAAGCTAGCAGCATAGAACCTTATGAAGAGTAGAAACTAAACTGATTTAAAATGGCATTGAATTAATAAGACCAAAGTGTATTATGTCCATAAAAAGTTATTCATCAGGAATATATTTGTATGTATGTGTAGATATATGTCTATATGTATACATATATATCCAAATACACACACATATCCCCTATTTTGAGTTCTGAAGTCTACTTTGTAGGAATTCTCATACATACACACACACACATGCACACACAGTCACATTGTTGCTATGGCCCTATGCCAAGGTCCCTACACTGTATTGAGACAAAATCATTCCAGATCCAGATCCAGATCCATTCCCAGGACAGTATCTACTGTGATAAGAGAATTTAGATGCATTTAATTCAATAATTCATCAAAGGCTTGATCCTGGGGATAGAAAGACAAAAGACAAAGCATTCTTTGTTCCCAAGGAACTTGAGGAACTACTAGAGGGTGACCCAATGTGTACATATAAGGAGTAAAATAAAAATCTGCACAAAGGAATGTCCAGTGGGTGAAAGCACCAATGACTGGTGGGGCAAATCAAAGACTTCTGTAGGAGGTGGTATCTGAACTGTGCTTTCCAGGAAGCTGGAGAGTCTATGATGCTAAGAAATGGGTGCTCTATTTAATAGGTAATAGGGTCCCTTTGATTCTGGAGCAGGTGAGTGACATGATCAGAACAAATGGGAACATGTCAACAATTTTTTTTGTTTTTTTTTTTTAAATCATAAACTTGCAAATATATGTCAGTTAATATATTCTTAATAGACTGAATTATGAACCTTTTTTGATTTTACTGTGATGTATAGTGTTACAAAGAAATAGTCTTTGTGTTACTTTCTTGTATTCACATGGAAAATGATTGTCCAGTGGTCTGGTTGTTCTGGAAACAGATTTGGATTTGAAGTTAGAACAACTGGATTAAAATGTTGTCCCTACCACTTACTAGCTATGTGTCTTTAGGTCTATCACAACCCTTCTGGGCCTCAGGTTGTTTTTTTTTTCCCACCTGTCAAAAGAAGGACTTTAAACAGATGGTTTTAAATTTCATTTTCCAACCTTAAATTCACAATCAAATGAAATCATGGGCTTTTCTAAGAGCCTGAATTAGAAGCAAGGAGTACCTGATACTTGGGAGGGCTTTGTTTACTCACATAATGAAGATTCAACTTAGTTTTACTTCCATTAGCTTCCTTAATGATTAATGAATGAAATTAATGGTGGCTTGTATGTGGATGTGTTTTGTGCCTTTGTATCTTTTTTTTTTTCAAATATCATCACCCTCCTCACTGTTGCTTATCTCCTTTGATACCAGCAGACATGAGCTCTCTTGTTCTCCACTCTGGAAAGCTGGGCAAGCTTCCTAGCCTTCCCATTTACATCTCAGCTTCTTATGCAGGATTGGGTTCAGCCAACTTGGCTTCTTCCTCTGAATCCCATGAATTACAGTCATCTCTGCATTCTTCCCCCCTTGGTGATTTGGGGAGCTCTGAACATTAATCACCCTGAACCATGAGATCCTCTTAGGCAGAGAGCCATCACCTCCAACAAATGAGTCTAAGGAATGGACTAGAGGAAGCAACCTTAATTAAGCCATCCTTGTGTTCATACATTTTATTCAACATTTAGTAAGTTGTCTTTTTTTAAAACACATTTTCCTTTCTGAGGTTTTTTTTTTGCTTGACTTGAGGAAATGAGCAAGAATAGAGTTGCAAAAATAGTTATCATTTATGAATGATTTTCAGCTTCTTAAATAAGTAATCGGTCAATAAAGGTCCCTATATATTTATATTATCATTGCTTGCATTTCTTATTGCTGTTCTGTGATAGAAGGTTATCGTAACTTTATAATAGTTGATAACTTAGATACATTTGGACATGGAATCTTGGTGATACAAGTACTCTTTCAGCTGCTGTACAATTGCACACATACACATACATACACAGAAATACATATATACATATATGGATAAAGTTATGCATATGTGGAAACATGCCCATAGTAAAATATAGAGCATATATTAATGTATACACATATACTTATGTAAAAAACATATAGTATGCAACATAAAATACACACTGTGTGATGCAGAATAGGATCTCTAGGTTAAGGATTGGAATTGAACCTTTGATTTTGTTAGTGTAATGAATTCTGACATGAGGAGATCCCTTCTCAACACAAATAGGGACCTTCTATGTACCTCATAGTTTTAGAGTGTTGCATAGAAGTGTCAAAAATGCCACCCATGAGCGACTCCTGAATGCAGCCCCAAAGATTAAAATATAATTGGAAAATATTTAACAAAATCAATAATATAATAGAAGAAAAAGAAAATGAGAAGGGAAGAGGAGAGAAGGGAAGAGATCAATGGAAAGAAAAAAGGAAGGAAGGTAGGAAGGAAGGAAGAAAGAAAGGAAGAGATAAAGAAAGAGAGAGAGAGAAAGACAGAAAGAAAGAAAGAAGGAAAGAAGGAAAAATGAAAGAAAGAAAGAAAGAAAGAAAAAGAAAGGAAGGAAGGAAGGAAGAAAGGAAGGAAGGAAGAAGGAAGGGGGAAGAAAGAAAAGAAGTGGAAAGGAAAAGAAAGGAAAGGAAAGGAAAAGAAAGGAAAGGAAAGGAAAGGAAAGGAAAGGAAAGGAAAGGAAAGGAAAGGAAAGGAAAGGAAAGGAAAGGAAAGGAAAGGAAAGGAAAGGAAAGGAAAGAAGTAGAAAGGAAGGAATGGAAAGGAAAGGAAACTACCAGTTCAAATCAAAAACTGCTTTTTCAATTTTGCTGGAGCAATGGGAGGTTAAATAACTTGCCAGGTAACAGTCAGGACAAGCTAGAGACAGGGCTTGAATCCAGGTCTCCTTGCCTCCACTATCCCAAAGGAAAATCAATCAATGATATAATTCTCATCCACACCTTCACAAAGGGATACAATGGCCCACAGATTCATGTGTTATGAGAAATGGAAAAAAAAAATATCTTCAGATCAATAGTATTCTCAGGTTAAGTTTGTGTCTCGTGCCATATCACATTTTGGCATCTTTCTTACTGAGGCCACACAACTTGGCCTCCCACAGTTACTTGGCAAAGACCAGAGATACTTTAGCATCTTAGCTAGCTCTTCCTTGAATCATATTCTGAAGCTCAGAAGTTCACTCATCTGATGCTTCATTACCATAGCTAAAAATTGTTGAAATGTCTTCTCTTTCGCCATATTTTGCTGTCAGAGCTGGTAAAACTCGGACATCTGTCGCTATTCTCAACTTTTCTCTACTATGAAGTTTTCTTAGCCACTATATACCGAGGCTCTGCTCTATTCCTGATCTTGTCAACAGATACTGTTAATGGCAGAAGTGCAAACATATTTTTTAGAGTGATACCACCTGGGTCATGTTCTTTGAACCAGTCAACATATCCTTAACTTTTTCTTTAAATAGCCCATATTCTCTCACTTGATAACATTCAAAAGGACTTTTCAGACGGTATTGGTTTCTTTACTTCCCTAGGCCTCAATTTCTTCATTTTAAAATGAAGAGTTGGGGACAAATGGCCTCTAAGATCACTTTCAACTCTAAATTTGTTATCACGTGGTCCATAATCTTAAGAACTTTCCCTCTTTGAGGTCCAGAAGTGATGAGGTCTCTTCCAGGATGATGATTTAGTGAGTAGAGAGAAGTGGATAGATATTAATGAGACAGATGTAGGGAAGAACAGACAAGATTTGCCAAATGATTGCATAAGTGGTTTGAGTTAGAATGAATAGCTGCAGCTAATGCCAGTGTTACAAATCGGGGTGAGTGGAAGACTGGTGCCCTGAACAGAAATTTGGAAGTGGAAGTTTTGAGTCCTTGCCCAAGGAACTTCATTTTTATCAGGGCGAAAAAACATTTGCACAAATAAGTGTATGTGATCTAATTTAAGATGGGAGATAGCAACAGCTGGGGGCTTCAGGGAAATCTTTCTATAGGACTACCTCAGTTATGCTTCAAAGTGGTTGGGAGGAAATATATTCCATTGCTGTTGAACAGGAAAGCTATCTGCTTTTTCCACACAACAACAAATGCCATTCATCAAGAGATATATGGTGGTGTGCCTGATTACATGCCTGTTGATTCTGGGAAAGGCAGTTAATAACTAGGCAGTCCAGTGGATTGCTGGCAGCTCACAAGTCACCAGCAAGCTGTCCAAAATTGAAGATATATATCAACATGGCACAAAGTACCCTCACTTGGCTTAAATAAAGCAAGTATTTAACTTGAAGAATAATAGAGGGGGTAATCAGGCAGTCACCAATCAAAATGATAAGACACAGGTATCTTTTCCTGATTGGTTGATAGAGGGGTAGTTGCCCTCCTTGTGGCTTATAAAAGCAAGTTGGACATACGAACCCTTATCTTTTGTAGATTTGCTCTTTGACGTTCCCCTTGAACCAAAGACTAGGAGAGAATGATTTGACTTTGTTAACCTCAGCCAAGAGCAGCAATGACAAATTGTCTCAGAAGAACATTTTATGTGCAGCTCCCGCTTTTTGTATGAAACTTTTTCCAATCTCCTTTAATGCCTTCTAAGACCATCTCCAAATTTTCTTGTGTACACACACACACACACACACACACACACACACACACACGCACACATTTTAAAGTATCATTGACATCTTTTGTTTTTGCATTACAAATATTTCCAGGTTACAATTACCCCATAAGAGCTCTCTTTTAACAAAATGAAGCAATTAAGCAAAACTAACGATTCAGTGACCTCATCTGACGAAGTATGCAATGTTCCATATCCCCCATCTCTCTATTTTTAAAGTGTGCTTAAAATTAATGAACAGAAATCTATTTTCTCTCCCTCCCACACATACCTCATTGAAAAAAAGAGAAAAGCAAATTCCCTGTAGCAAATATTCATAGTCAAACAGAACAAATTCCCTCATTGGAAACTATCCATCCATCTCTCTAATCTATTTTTCTTTTTGCCAATCTATCACCTATCTATTGACTGTCATATTTTCATATGAGTATATGTATATTTGTGTGTACATATGCATGTGTATGTGTACATATATGTGTTCTATTGAATTACTTTATTGTTCAAAAATTTTCAAAATCACAAAAGTGAGAGAGGGTCACAGAAAATAAAATGAATATTTTTTATTATATTTATAACAAGTTTTTTGCATAAATCCAAATAAAGCTAAGATTAAGACAGAAACAAACATCCTTCATATATCTTATTTGTACATTGTTGTCTATCCATTGTCTTCCTGACTACACAGTGAGCTTCCTTGAAAGCAGGGACTACTTTTGGCCTTTAAAATATAAATATAAACATGCATTTATATTTATATTTCTGTCTTCAACACTTAGCACAGGGCCTGACACATAGTAGGGTCTCAATAAATATCTGTTGACTTGATTTGTCTTATCCAACAAAGGTTGCTTGCATAGTGATTGGAGCATAATTTCTAAAACAATTGAACCCATTAATTGTAGGATCTGAGATTTAGAAACAGAAGGGATCTTTGAGTTCATTAGGAACAATTTTCTCATCTTTCAGATGAGGAAGCTCAGATCCAGAATGTCAATGTCACTTATTCAAGGACATACAAGTAGTAAGAGGCCAAGTTGACAAAAATCAACATTTGAACTCAATCTCATGAAATCCTGCAATTTTCTATAGCATGACATTGATTGCCTTTTATCATCTCTGTATATATCTTTTATGTTTCCATAAACATTTCCATATCCATATCCATAGAATCCATATTGTAATTTCATTGAGGGTTCCTTGGTTTTCCTTTACTTTGTCTCTAGTAACCTTAATAAATGTTTGTTGGTTGACGAGGATGATGTCTTTGCAAGTAAAGAAAAGGAGATGAATAAGAAAAAGATACTATGAAGGAAGAAGTGACAATATTGGCAACTGATTGTATGTGTAGGTTGAATGAGAGGAACTAGTTGCCGATGACACCAGGGCCTTGAACGTGGATGATGAAAAATATTGTACCCTGACTGACTCACTATGGAATCCATGTATTTCAATACTGTTTACTTCCCTGCATGTTACTAACTTCTAACTTTATCCTTGAGCACTGAATTATCCTAACTGGACATAGATGACGTTTTGTTGTCCATGTGACCTAACAATCTGATAACCTCCTCAAAATCCTATCTCTTGTCCCTCAAAAGACCATTAGATTCCCCAATTGACAAATGGTTGAAGGATATGAGCAAACGTTTCTCAAGGGCTGAAAGCCAATAAATCTATAATAAAATATAATATATATTTCATTTATTTAATTATTTATTTAATATATATTATATAATAAAATATAATATATATTTTGTGTGATATAATATATCACACAAAAACACTCAAAGTAACTGATAATTCAAGAATCTACATTAAAGCAACTCTGATGTTCTGCTTCACACTTTTATGATTGGCAAAATTAACAATAAAAAAAAAGACAAATTGGGGTGGCTAGGTGG
>JAQQSV010000590.1:56778-113653 GCA_028646515.1 Pseudochirops corinnae
TACACAGGCACGGTGGTTGGGAGATCCATCTTGCCCTACCGAAAAGTGACATAAGAGAGCATAGACTGGGGGAGGGGGGACACACTGGGATGGCTGTTTTGGGGTGGGGGGGGGAAAGAGGGGGAGAAAAAAAAAGTGTCTGAGGCTGGATTTGAACTCAGGTCTTCCTGGCTCCAGGGCCAGCATTCTATACACTGTGCCACCTAGCCACCCCAATTTGTCTTTTTTTTTATTGTTAATTTTGCCAATCATAAAAGTGTGAAGCAGAACATCAGAGTTGCTTTAATGTAGATTCTTGAATTATCAGTTACTTTGAGTGTTTTTGTGTGATATATTATATCACACAAAATATATATTATATTTTATTATATAATATATATTAAATAAATAATTAAATAAATGAAATATATATTATATTTTATTATAGATTTATTGGCTTTCAGCCCTTGAGAAACGTTTGCTCATATCCTTCAACCATTTGTCAATTGGGGAATCTAATGGTCTTTTGAGGGACAAGAGATAGGATTTTGAGGAGGTTATCAGATTGTTAGGTCACATGGACAACAAAACGTCATCTATGTCCAGTTAGGATAATTCAGTGCTCAAGGATAAAGTTAGAAGTTAGTAACATGCAGGGAAGTAAACAGTATTGAAATACATGGATTCCATAGTGAGTCAGTCAGGGTACAATATTTTTCATCATCCACGTTCAAGGCCCTGGTGTCATCGGCAACTAGTTCCTCTCATTCAACCTACACATACAATCAGTTGCCAATATTGTCACTTCTTCCTTCATAGTATCTTTTTCTTATTCATCTCCTTTTCTTTACTTGCAAAGACATCATCCTCGTCAACCAACAAACATTTATTAAGGTTACTAGAGACAAAGTAAAGGAAAACCAAGGAACCCTCAATGAAATTACAATATGGATTCTATGGATATGGATATGGAAATGTTTATGGAAACATAAAAGATATATACAGAGATGATAAAAGGCAATCAATGTCATGCTATAGAAAATTGCAGGATTTCATGAGATTGAGTTCAAATGTTGATTTTTGTCAACTTGGCCTCTTACTACTTGTATGTCCTTGAATAAGTGACATTGACATTCTGGATCTGAGCTTCCTCATCTGAAAGATGAGAAAATTGTTCCTAATGAACTCAAAGATCCCTTCTGTTTCTAAATCTCAGATCCTACAATTAATGGGTTCAATTGTTTTAGAAATTATGCTCCAATCACTATGCAAGCAACCTTTGTTGGATAAGACAAATCAAGTCAACAGATATTTATTGAGACCCTACTATGTGTCAGGCCCTGTGCTAAGTGTTGAAGACAGAAATATAAATATAAATGCATGTTTATATTTATATTTTAAAGGCCAAAAGTAGTCCCTGCTTTCAAGGAAGCTCACTGTGTAGTCAGGAAGACAATGGATAGACAACAATGTACAAATAAGATATATGAAGGATGTTTGTTTCTGTCTTAATCTTAGCTTTATTTGGATTTATGCAAAAAACTTGTTATAAATATAATAAAAAATATTCATTTTATTTTCTGTGACCCTCTCTCACTTTTGTGATTTTGAAAATTTTTGAACAATAAAGTAATTCAATAGAACACATATATGTACACATACACATGCATATGTACACACAAATATACATATACTCATATGAAAATATGACAGTCAATAGATAGGTGATAGATTGGCAAAAAGAAAAATAGATTAGAGAGATGGATGGATAGTTTCCAATGAGGGAATTTGTTCTGTTTGACTATGAATATTTGCTACAGGGAATTTGCTTTTCTCTTTTTTTCAATGAGGTATGTGTGGGAGGGAGAGAAAATAGATTTCTGTTCATTAATTTTAAGCACACTTTAAAAATAGAGAGATGGGGGATATGGAACATTGCATACTTCGTCAGATGAGGTCACTGAATCGTTAGTTTTGCTTAATTGCTTCATTTTGTTAAAAGAGAGCTCTTATGGGGTAATTGTAACCTGGAAATATTTGTAATGCAAAAACAAAAGATGTCAATGATACTTTAAAATGTGTGCGTGTGTGTGTGTGTGTGTGTGTGTGTGTGTGTGTGTGTACACAAGAAAATTTGGAGATGGTCTTAGAAGGCATTAAAGGAGATTGGAAAAAGTTTCATACAAAAAGCGGGAGCTGCACATAAAATGTTCTTCTGAGACAATTTGTCATTGCTGCTCTTGGCTGAGGTTAACAAAGTCAAATCATTCTCTCCTAGTCTTTGGTTCAAGGGGAACGTCAAAGAGCAAATCTACAAAAGATAAGGGTTCGTATGTCCAACTTGCTTTTATAAGCCACAAGGAGGGCAACTACCCCTCTATCAACCAATCAGGAAAAGATACCTGTGTCTTATCATTTTGATTGGTGACTGCCTGATTACCCCCTCTATTATTCTTCAAGTTAAATACTTGCTTTATTTAAGCCAAGTGAGGGTACTTTGTGCCATGTTGATATATATCTTCAATTTTGGACAGCTTGCTGGTGACTTGTGAGCTGCCAGCAATCCACTGGACTGCCTAGTTATTAACTGCCTTTCCCAGAATCAACAGGCATGTAATCAGGCACACCACCATATATCTCTTGATGAATGGCATTTGTTGTTGTGTGGAAAAAGCAGATAGCTTTCCTGTTCAACAGCAATGGAATATATTTCCTCCCAACCACTTTGAAGCATAACTGAGGTAGTCCTATAGAAAGATTTCCCTGAAGCCCCCAGCTGTTGCTATCTCCCATCTTAAATTAGATCACATACACTTATTTGTGCAAATGTTTTTTCGCCCTGATAAAAATGAAGTTCCTTGGGCAAGGACTCAAAACTTCCACTTCCAAATTTCTGTTCAGGGCACCAGTCTTCCACTCACCCCGATTTGTAACACTGGCATTAGCTGCAGCTATTCATTCTAACTCAAACCACTTATGCAATCATTTGGCAAATCTTGTCTGTTCTTCCCTACATCTGTCTCATTAATATCTATCCACTTCTCTCTACTCACTAAATCATCATCCTGGAAGAGACCTCATCACTTCTGGACCTCAAAGAGGGAAAGTTCTTAAGATTATGGACCACGTGATAACAAATTTAGAGTTGAAAGTGATCTTAGAGGCCATTTGTCCCCAACTCTTCATTTTAAAATGAAGAAATTGAGGCCTAGGGAAGTAAAGAAACCAATACCGTCTGAAAAGTCCTTTTGAATGTTATCAAGTGAGAGAATATGGGCTATTTAAAGAAAAAGTTAAGGATATGTTGACTGGTTCAAAGAACATGACCCAGGTGGTATCACTCTAAAAAATATGTTTGCACTTCTGCCATTAACAGTATCTGTTGACAAGATCAGGAATAGAGCAGAGCCTCGGTATATAGTGGCTAAGAAAACTTCATAGTAGAGAAAAGTTGAGAATAGCGACAGATGTCCGAGTTTTACCAGCTCTGACAGCAAAATATGGCGAAAGAGAAGACATTTCAACAATTTTTAGCTATGGTAATGAAGCATCAGATGAGTGAACTTCTGAGCTTCAGAATATGATTCAAGGAAGAGCTAGCTAAGATGCTAAAGTATCTCTGGTCTTTGCCAAGTAACTGTGGGAGGCCAAGTTGTGTGGCCTCAGTAAGAAAGATGCCAAAATGTGATATGGCACGAGACACAAACTTAACCTGAGAATACTATTGATCTGAAGATATTTTTTTTTTCCATTTCTCATAACACATGAATCTGTGGGCCATTGTATCCCTTTGTGAAGGTGTGGATGAGAATTATATCATTGATTGATTTTCCTTTGGGATAGTGGAGGCAAGGAGACCTGGATTCAAGCCCTGTCTCTAGCTTGTCCTGACTGTTACCTGGCAAGTTATTTAACCTCCCATTGCTCCAGCAAAATTGAAAAAGCAGTTTTTGATTTGAACTGGTAGTTTCCTTTCCTTTCCATTCCTTCCTTTCTACTTCTTTCCTTTCCTTTCCTTTCCTTTCCTTTCCTTTCCTTTCCTTTCCTTTCCTTTCCTTTCCTTTCCTTTCCTTTCCTTTCCTTTCCTTTCCTTTCCTTTCTTTTCCTTTCCTTTCCTTTCTTTTCCTTTCCACTTCTTTTCTTTCTTCCCCCTTCCTTCTTCCTTCCTTCCTTTCTTCCTTCCTTCCTTCCTTTCTTTTTCTTTCTTTCTTTCTTTCTTTCATTTTTCCTTCTTTCCTTCTTTCTTTCTTTCTGTCTTTCTCTCTCTCTCTTTCTTTATCTCTTCCTTTCTTTCTTCCTTCCTTCCTACCTTCCTTCCTTTTTTCTTTCCATTGATCTCTTCCCTTCTCTCCTCTTCCCTTCTCATTTTCTTTTTCTTCTATTATATTATTGATTTTGTTAAATATTTTCCAATTATATTTTAATCTTTGGGGCTGCATTCAGGAGTCGCTCATGGGTGGCATTTTTGACACTTCTATGCAACACTCTAAAACTATGAGGTACATAGAAGGTCCCTATTTGTGTTGAGAAGGGATCTCCTCATGTCAGAATTCATTACACTAACAAAATCAAAGGTTCAATTCCAATCCTTAACCTAGAGATCCTATTCTGCATCACACAGTGTGTATTTTATGTTGCATACTATATGTTTTTTACATAAGTATATGTGTATACATTAATATATGCTCTATATTTTACTATGGGCATGTTTCCACATATGCATAACTTTATCCATATATGTATATATGTATTTCTGTGTATGTATGTGTATGTGTGCAATTGTACAGCAGCTGAAAGAGTACTTGTATCACCAAGATTCCATGTCCAAATGTATCTAAGTTATCAACTATTATAAAGTTACGATAACCTTCTATCACAGAACAGCAATAAGAAATGCAAGCAATGATAATATAAATATATAGGGACCTTTATTGACCGATTACTTATTTAAGAAGCTGAAAATCATTCATAAATGATAACTATTTTTGCAACTCTATTCTTGCTCATTTCCTCAAGTCAAGCAAAAAAAAAACCTCAGAAAGGAAAATGTGTTTTAAAAAAAGACAACTTACTAAATGTTGAATAAAATGTATGAACACAAGGATGGCTTAATTAAGGTTGCTTCCTCTAGTCCATTCCTTAGACTCATTTGTTGGAGGTGATGGCTCTCTGCCTAAGAGGATCTCATGGTTCAGGGTGATTAATGTTCAGAGCTCCCCAAATCACCAAGGGGGGAAGAATGCAGAGATGACTGTAATTCATGGGATTCAGAGGAAGAAGCCAAGTTGGCTGAACCCAATCCTGCATAAGAAGCTGAGATGTAAATGGGAAGGCTAGGAAGCTTGCCCAGCTTTCCAGAGTGGAGAACAAGAGAGCTCATGTCTGCTGGTATCAAAGGAGATAAGCAACAGTGAGGAGGGTGATGATATTTGAAAAAAAAAAAGATACAAAGGCACAAAACACATCCACATACAAGCCACCATTAATTTCATTCATTAATCATTAAGGAAGCTAATGGAAGTAAAACTAAGTTGAATCTTCATTATGTGAGTAAACAAAGCCCTCCCAAGTATCAGGTACTCCTTGCTTCTAATTCAGGCTCTTAGAAAAGCCCATGATTTCATTTGATTGTGAATTTAAGGTTGGAAAATGAAATTTAAAACCATCTGTTTAAAGTCCTTCTTTTGACAGGTGGGAAAAAAAAAACAACCTGAGGCCCAGAAGGGTTGTGATAGACCTAAAGACACATAGCTAGTAAGTGGTAGGGACAACATTTTAATCCAGTTGTTCTAACTTCAAATCCAAATCTGTTTCCAGAACAACCAGACCACTGGACAATCATTTTCCATGTGAATACAAGAAAGTAACACAAAGACTATTTCTTTGTAACACTATACATCACAGTAAAATCAAAAAAGGTTCATAATTCAGTCTATTAAGAATATATTAACTGACATATATTTGCAAGTTTATGATTTAAAAAAAAAAAACAAAAAAAATTGTTGACATGTTCCCATTTGTTCTGATCATGTCACTCACCTGCTCCAGAATCAAAGGGACCCTATTACCTATTAAATAGAGCACCCATTTCTTAGCATCATAGACTCTCCAGCTTCCTGGAAAGCACAGTTCAGATACCACCTCCTACAGAAGTCTTTGATTTGCCCCACCAGTCATTGGTGCTTTCACCCACTGGACATTCCTTTGTGCAGATTTTTATTTTACTCCTTATATGTACACATTGGGTCACCCTCTAGTAGTTCCTCAAGTTCCTTGGGAACAAAGAATGCTTTGTCTTTTGTCTTTCTATCCCCAGGATCAAGCCTTTGATGAATTATTGAATTAAATGCATCTAAATTCTCTTATCACAGTAGATACTGTCCTGGGAATGGATCTGGATCTGGATCTGGAATGATTTTGTCTCAATACAGTGTAGGGACCTTGGCATAGGGCCATAGCAACAATGTGACTGTGTGTGCATGTGTGTGTGTGTATGTATGAGAATTCCTACAAAGTAGACTTCAGAACTCAAAATAGGGGATATGTGTGTGTATTTGGATATATATGTATACATATAGACATATATCTACACATACATACAAATATATTCCTGATGAATAACTTTTTATGGACATAATACACTTTGGTCTTATTAATTCAATGCCATTTTAAATCAGTTTAGTTTCTACTCTTCATAAGGTTCTATGCTGCTAGCTTAAAAAAGGGGAAAAATACATATCTGATCCTTGTCATAAAAGAAGATACAGCTAAAATATTGCAGCAGCAACAAAACATGTATTTAAAAATAGGAATTAGAAAGGATAGAGAAATACTACATGCATAGTTTAAAATAAGGAATATTTTGTTTCCATCCAATATAGTTACTAAATTGTTCCTAAAAGCAATTGAAGAACCCACAGACCTCGTTTTAAGGTAGACACATCTACGATTGTCTCCATGACACAAAACATAGTCCTTATGTTGAATTATGCTTCAAAGCAAATAATGTTCCAGCATCCTTTAAGATAGAACAATTTTTTTTATTTCAATTTTCTCCTAAGGCAGAATTCTTTGGGCAAAAAGGAGGGAGGAAGGAAAGGAGAGAAGGAAGGTGGAATGGATGAAGGAAGGAAGGAAAGAAGGAAGGAAGGAAAGAGGGAAGGAAGGAAGGAAGGAAGGAAGGAAGGAAGGAAGGAAGGAAGGGAGGGAGGGAGGGAGGGAGGGAGGAAAGAACTGGGAGGATTTAGTCCAAAGCAGAGAAGACTAGGAGGCAATGACAGTGCTTTCATATATTTGGAAATCTATCATGTGGAATAGAGATTAGGCATATAGTGTTTGGCATAAAGAAGGCTGAATGATGTCCAAAAAGTGGTAGTTACAAAGAGGCAAACTTCAGCATGATGCCATTTAAAAAAAATCCCAACAAATACAAATGTCGAAAAATGGCATAGGCAACCTGGAAAGGTGGAGTTCTCCTCCTTGAATGTCTTCAAGAAAATGTTGGATGAACATAATATAATATAAAATGTTATGGTGAGGGTTTCTTTTATGTTTGGATTGAACTGTATATCCACTGATATGTCAGGCAACAAGAATTTATTAAGTGGAGAGAACAGGACAGGACAAGACAGAACAGGAGAAAGGAGGGGAAGGTAAAAGTGGGATAGGGAGAAAAGAAATCAGAAGACATTCATCTGCATTATTACCTGCTCTTGCTGAGAAATTGAGAAGGAAAAGAATCCTCCAAAGAAGCATAATTAGCTTTTTGCCACCTTTAGGTTAAAGGCACTATTTCCTGAAAAAAAGCCTAATGCTACTTCAGCTGAAGGTATCAAATAAGTCTGAAGATGAAAATGATGAACTTATAGTTGTTATTGCAGAACAACTTGAGCTGAGTTGAGTAAAAACTTGGAAGCAGAGAATGAGAGGGGTAACCCAGAAGATGGGCAAGTTTGGCTGATAGGTAATCAGTGTTCTAATTGTTGGTCGAGCATGGTATAGATCAACTCATCTTGGCAGTAAAAGCGTCTGCTCAACACAGAAATTACATTCATCAAGGAACTTTTATGGACAGTTCCTAAAAGAGATAGAGGTCACTGAATTTTGCTATTGTGAATTAGCCTAAGCACATGAGATTTTTCTTGTTTGTGTGCTCCCTGGCAGGTTTCTATATGGGCCCACTCTTCCCCATAGATCCTAAGGACACTGATGAGACAGTGTATCCTACACATATGTATATATTATACATACATGCATGCATGCATGCACGTATATATACATATGTATTACTTGACTTTGCCTTATGTGAGTTTATGCTATCATAATTGTTTTTACCTTTTCATTCAGTACATACTTAAATCTTATACATGTTACAAAGAATCTCTTGTGCCCAAATAGACACAGTAAGTTAGACTCAGGATGAGTGAAGCGGTTAAAATTTTATTATGTTCCTGCAGGAAGAGGGTGTGGGACTCAGGATGAGCACACACACTACAGAAGCAAGCACAAGCCCTGTATCCCTCTTTCTGGCTGCAAATCCCCCCTAGCCGACTCTAACTGGTAGGAGTCAGCATAGTTCACAGTCTTCCCAGAACATCTACTAATATCCCTTGATATGTACTCCTACTTGCTTCATGAAATGGCACCTAATTCCTATTCTGGGGCATGAAAGTTAATATGCATCAGTGTTATTAAGCATGCCCAGTAGAATTTCTCTTTTACCTTTATCCCACTTTTACTCTTTGGAAATCCCCGGCTGCTATTTAGAAATCCCCTCCCCTAAAATACTTCTTCTTCGTCACCCAATCTCCTAATAAGGAAACATAATCATTTCTCACCTCTCAAATATATAATCATTGTGAATGGTTATTTGTGTAAATAGAAGCATACCAACGTGGGCTCTAAGCTACAGTAGTAAAGGAAGGAAACGAGAATATGCCATGTGCCAGACACTGTGCTAAATATTTTACAAATATTATCATATTTGATTCTAAAAATAGCCCTAACAGATAGATGTTATTCTTTTCCTCATCTTATAGATGAAGATACTGATTAAGTGACTTGCCCAGGATTACAAAGCTAGGAAGTGTCTGAGGTCAAATTTGAACTCAAGTCTTCCTAGCTTCAGTCCCAGAGCTCTATGTGATGTGCATGAAGCTACCTTTGATATGAGGACCATGCTTTCTTACAATCATGTTTTGCATGTTCATGTATGGTTGCATGGTCATGGTTCTTTTCTGGGAACTCAGATCTGTCAGTGCGAGCCAGCTCAGAGAATGAATACGGGAATCTACACCAGGGATATTGTCCAGACAAAGATCATACACATTTTAAGGTATTTGAGAGAAAAACATTAGCAATGTGAAAAACCATGGCTGTATGTTTGGGTGAAAGGCTTTCTCAAATTTTAAGTAATCCATTATGCCAAATTATTTTGATTTACTAAGTTATATTCTATTAATGCTTTAGCTTTCTTTTCCCAAATACTAGCAGCCAAAGAGGATGTTTTGCTTTATATAACCTTAAAACTTTACTTCTACAAAGAAGGTATCTATGTTTTACAGAGATAAAAAAAAAGAAGTCTTAAATCTCTTTTTTTCAAATGAGAATTACTTTTCTCTTGGGGTTTGCATTGATTTAGAGCTGCATTAATATTCTATATTTCTATCAAAAAACTGATGAACACAAAGTGCCCTCATAACATCCAGTATGGTCAAGATTTTAACTTGCTTTTTGACAAGTACATCCACCAAATTTCAGTATTTGTAAATAGAAAAGTCAGTGCTGGGTGACTTTTGATCAAACAGTGAAATGAGAAGATGTAAATATATGCCATAGCTATAGAACATAATGAGAGTAGCAATTAAAGGAAACGTGTTTTCTAAAAACAAGAAAGTGATGCCACATTTGCTTCTGTGTGTGCGTGCATGTGTGGAGAAGAGGTTGACAAGTAGTTATCAGACTAATCTCTCTCATCTCTCTGTCTCTCTGTCTCTGTCTCTCTCCCTCCTTCTCTCTCTCTCTCTCTCTCTCTCTCTCTCTCTCTCTCTCCCCGTCTCCCTCCCTCTTTCTTCTTCTTTTTAATGTAGATGAATTGAGAAGAGAATTAATTGTGTGGGAGAACAATATTGTGATTTTTGCATGAATTGCTGTGATAATGACTTTGAGAAACCCTCTACCTGATAGATACATTCTTATCTTCTTTCTATAAGCTTTTGTTTTTAGAGTAATTCCATTATAAATAAGGAGAAGAAATACTGCTCTACCCTCACCTAAAGGTTTCCTCTCCCACCCTGCTGACAGTCAGGATTCTAATAACTGCTAACTGCCTCCTCTCTGCTCTCTAGACCTGGTTACAAATCATAAACTTGAAAGTGCATGCAGGCCCCCAAGCCTCTAAATAGATATGCTTACAATAACAACAAGACTAGACAACTGGGAGGGGTGGATAGAAAATTAACTCTGGATTTCTCACCATGCACTCAGGGCAATAAAGCACTCTAGATCCCCAGCCTTGAATGCTCACAGGGCAGTTTCCAGTCGTTGGAGAGACTGCCTTCTATCTCACTGCTCAAACGATCAGTGATGGAGGCTGGAAGGCTAATGTTGTAACTGATTCATCCTGCCCCCCTGCCCGGGAAAGTGAGATTCTGAAGCTAATTGCCTTTGAGTGGGAGGGAAGATTGTCTAAAGAGTTTCCATTGATCATAAAAGTTGGGGCATAAGTCTCAACTCATGAACATCTTTCCTATGGAGGGCTCAGCAGCAATCATGTCTTCAGGCCACTCAGTCTCTGGGAGCAACTATTCATGGAGAAGAGGTAAATTTGAGGTTATATTTACCAGGCAGAAAATTTAGCAGTTATTTTATCAGGGATTTGAAGGTGGAGCTAATTGCTTCTCCAGTTTTCACAAGCTAGAGAAAGTCTGCACATTTCTTGTTTCTCCCACCTGGTTGGTTTAACTGGTGTAAACTACCAGGTTATAATGTGAGGGGGGGATAAGGAGAAAGCAGCAGAGGGAGGGGTGGGGAAGGAAGGAAGAAGATCAAATGGCGGGAGCATAGCTCAGTATTGCTAAGTGCACGTGAGGAAAGTTGAGCAGGAATTACTTAAGTGGATAGATACTGAGATAGGAACTGGATTTATGACGTCACTGGCATAGGGAAATCCTGGCTGCCTAAAGCACTGGAAGATTAAGGAAATTACCCAGAGTGATACACATGTCATATGCCAGACTTGAATCTAAATCTTCCTGGTACCCGGGCCACGTTTCAGTCCTTAACACCATGTTGCCTCTCAATCAGTTGGAGAAAGAAGAAAAAAAAAAAGAAACTTTCTCCCCCTTGATCAACAGGCAGGATAAGGGATTGGAAAATGATTTTTCTGCTGCTCCTTCTGCTCTACACTGTGTACCAGTACAGGACTGAAGACCTCTGGAGACATCTCTCCCTGATCATATTGGATAATGATAACATACCCCCTTCCTGAGTAAGCCCAGGGGTAGAGTTAGCCTGATTAAAGATTGGAGAGTGAATACATTAAATATGCCTCACCCTTCTATAACCAGTCAGGCCCCAGGACTCCATTGACCCCAACTTGACCATCAGGCAGGATCACAGGATATGTGATCAGACAAGATATCATATGTCATGCCACACCCAACTTTTCCATTTTCCTCTTCAATTCAAATCGGTATTTCTGTTATGCCCTCTGCAGCCTGTTCTATTGTTAAGAAGTAGCCCTTCACATTAGATCTGGAAGAAATCTTGGAGGACCACTTCAGCCTGTACCTGACTCAGAATTGCCTCTACAACACATCCAACAAATGATCATCCAGCCTATATTTCAAGACCTCAAATGAGGATAAAACCACTACCTATTACATTTATGGATTGCTTGAAATAATAAAGTCTTTTTTCTCTATTAATTTAGCTAAAACCTGCTGCCTTTCTGCTATTTCCATCCTCTGCCCCAAGTTCTGCCTCCACTGGCTTGGTTCAGAAGACGAGGATAATAGGAATTTTCCATATACAATCAAACCAATTAACCAATCAAACAACAAGCACGTTTTGTGCACCTACTATGTGGCAAGCACCTACAGAGGCAGTGAGATAGTTCATGGGTAGCACTCTGGGTCTGGAATCAGGAAGACCTGAGTTCAAATCTGGCCTCAGACACTGACTAACTGTGTGACCATGGGTAAGTCACTTAATCTGTCTGCCTCTGGAGAAGGAAATGGCAAACCACTCTAGTATTCTTGCTAAGAAAACCTCATGGACAGTATTGGTGTGATGTGGTGCATGAGGTCATAAAGAGTCAGACACCACTGAACAATAAATAACATGTGGCAGCCACTGTGCTTAGTGCTGGGGATCTAAATTTACCAGGAACAACCAGCAACGGTCCCCAAAAAATTTTTAAAAAGACCTGAAAGCAACATACATTTGATGCAAGCCTTATTTTTTTAAAAGATGATAAAACATGAATGTGTAATACAGAGGAGAGAAAACTAGATTTCAAACTCAAAAATTTAGGTTAAAATTCCATTCTGTAATTTATTTCCTGTGTCGTTTTGGTCCATTAATGTCCTTGACCTTTATTTGACCCATGTGAAAAATGAGTGGTTTGGATTAAATCATTTCAGAGTTCTCTTCCTATCCTAAATCTATGAATTTATTCCATTAACAGAATGTCATTGAATTATAAGAAATGATCAATATGAGAATTTCAAAGAAATTTAGGAAGACTATTATGAATTGATTCAGAATAAAGTAAGCAAAACTATGTATAGAATGAATATGCTAGAATGAAGTCTGAACGTTTGCAATGACCAAGCCTGACCTGAGCTCTGGACAAGGTTTTCCTCAGAGAAGTCCTAAGTCATGATTAGAAAATGTTACATGCAGTATCAGACGTGGTAGGTATATTGGGTGATTGGGCTTAGTTATTTTCTCTCTAACAAAGGGAATCCTTTCAGGGAAGACAGACAGCTAACTGGGAGTTGGGGGGGATTGTGAGACACGGGAAGCATGAAAGTAATTATAATGTAAAACCAAACATCATCAATAAACTGTCATTTTTGAAAAATTAATGGTATTTGTCGTTAGGGGGACCATTAAAATTACACTGAACTATGAGAAGGAACACTATTGGTTTTTTATGTAAGATATTTTCTCCTGTTCCCCCTCTCTTACTGGTAATCATTCTTGGATATAGCCTTTCTGGGGAAGGCTCTTTGAATGGTACAAAAGGGTAGAGTAGTGGTTCTCAACCTGTGGGTTCTGTTCAATTTGTAACAATGAAAATACATCCTGCATATCAGCTATTTACATTACGATTCATAACAGTAGCAAAAGATTACAGTTATGAAGTAGCAATGAAAATAATTTTATGGTTGGGGGTCACCACAACATGAGGAACTGTATTAAAGGGCCATAGCATTAGGAAGGTTGAGAACCACTGGGGTAGAGACTATGTTGCCTTTTCTTCTGTACTGCTGTCTCCTTTCCTCACCTCTCTTCCCAATGTTCATCATTTCATTGCTGGCTTGTGAGACCATCTGCATTATTGCATTTAGTTTTATTTTGTATACTTGTTGGTTGGAAGCTATTCACATTTATTCTGAAAGATTACAGAGCTGTGATCAATTCCTTGACCAGCCATGACTTTGGAAGACTAATGATGAAGCCCATGCCTCCTGACTCTTGACAGACATCAAATGAAACATTCATCTTCCAAAATCGTCAATGATTTGATTGGTTTTGTTTGAATGTATATGTATGTATATGTGTGTATGTTACATAGATATTTGTCAATATAAAAATTTTTGTGGGGGGGTAAATAGGGATAAGAAAATAAAGGAAAATGAAAGAAGGAAAAGATGGAAAGGAAAGGAAAAAGAGGAAAGAAGAGGAGAAAGGAAAACAAGGAGAAGAGAAGGAAAAAAAGGATAGGAAGACAAGGTAAGGGAAAGAAAAGAAATGAAAGGAAGAGAAAGGAAAGGAAGGGAAGGGAAGGGAAGAGAAGAAAAGGGAAGGGAAGGGAAGAGAAGGGTAGAGAAGGGAAGGAAAAGAAAGGAAAGGAAGAGAAGGGAAAGGAATGGAAGAGAAGAGAAGGGAAAGAAGTATCAATGAAATATTTAAAAATACACAGTGGAGAATTGAAGGGAGTTCAGAAGAGGGCATAGGTAAGCAGAACATTTTTGTAACTATCATGCAAAGTTAAACATACACTTTAAAATTGTACATAATGTTTCATAGTTTTATATGCAATTTTTCTGTTTTACTATGTTGAAATATGCATGTTTCTTCCTGTGTATTATATTCAAAATACTCTGGAGAATCCAATTCAGTCTTTCATTTGTCATCTACTGATTTTTCCTGGTCCTCTTAGTTGTCTGAAATTCCTGAAGAGTCAGCCATTCTTCTGGTGGGATGCAGTTGACTTGGATAGTTGCTTTGCCAAGAAAAAACTATAAAATGTTGTCCCAGTGAGTTTTCAGACATGTTTATTTTTCTTTCTAGCTTGCACAAATAGACCCTGTAGCTCAATTTGCTAGCATGAATAGTCCATATTAGATAAACTCTCATACCCTTGATTATGTTCTCAACATGATTTGCAATATTTATTTTATTACCATCAGACCCTAAAGAAGTTTTGAATTTGTGTTCAGTTTGGATGGTGATCTAAAAACTTTTATGTATTTGCCAAACTTATTTGGCAAACTGAAAGTGATTGAGCTCCCAAAATGGGAATAGAATTGACAAAACTGTAAACTTTCTTTCAAATGTGGGTTGCTTCTTTTTCTAATTGTGCCTGGAAGTAGAGCTTATGTGTGCATTGTGTGTATGTATGTGTGTATATGTACATACATACACACATATATGTAATTTATTTATATTCTTTTGATGAAAGAAAAAAACAGACTATATTGAAATCTTGCAAGCTCAGCTCCTTTCATTATTAGTTCGATCTCATCAATTTACTCAAAGATTTTTGTCTGGAGTTTCACTATAATGTAGTTAGGAGAATTGATTGGGGGACCTCTGATCAGTTGATTTCCACTCAAACCAAAAAGAACCAAAACAAAAAAGGAAAAGACCCACATGGACAAAATATTTATATACCAGCTCTTTTTTGTGATAGTTAAAAACTGGAGCTAAGATGATCCCCACCACTGGATAATGTTTAAATAAAGTATAATAGATGAATGTAATTAAATAGTATTTTGTGATTAAAAATGAAGAAATGGACAGTTTCAAGTGAAAATGCAAAGACCTCTATGAACTAATATATAGTGAAGTGAGCAGAACTACAAGAACAATATATACAATATCAACAGCACTAAAAGGGAAAAGAACTTTGAAAGACTTTAGAACTCTTTGACATACAAGCCTAGTTTTAGAATCCACTGAAGTGTATCAAGAGGTATGCATGAAAGTGTTTTAAAAGTTAAAAGTTTCAGAGAGTAGCTTCTGAAAAAAAAAAGTCTCTGAATATAATGTGGGAACCAATTACAAAAATGCCCTTGGTCATGTATAACCCCAGGGAAAGTTGTTGGTTTGGTTTTTTTTTTAATTTCTTATGCTTCATAAGAAGGTTTCTCAACTAAAAATCCCTGAAAGCCCTTAGTCTAACTGAAGTACTAAATATAGAAAAAGAAAAAATTCATTTATTTTTGCCACAAAAAGACATAAATGGCCTGTTCTCTGTACATATACATGTACATAATGATCTCTGTGGCTTGGAGTTGCTGGAGAGTTGACCTTAGTCTCCAGACCCACAGTGATCATAAGACTTGAAGAACCAAAAGATGGTAAGGTATTGTGTCTCTAAGTTTCATTATTGCTTGGTTCTGACCCATGCTTCAGTCCTCATGGATACATTTCTCTACAAAATCATTCTTTTTTCCCCTTTCAGCACTCCACTACTAGGTCAGCTCCCTAGCTGGCGCCAGCTTCTCACCTCTGGGAGGCAGCATGGTAACTGAGCTCTTTAGAATAGAGCAAAATAAGATCTCAGTTCAACTAAAAGAGGCAGCCCAATCTCATCCAAAAGAAAGTCTCTGAAGTCTCTTGAAAGGAAAATTGAAATTGGGGAGATATTGAGGAACCAGCATTCCTTATGTGTCTTCAGTTTTCAAAGTCTTTCTCTTTTTATTCTCTAGAATGTCTTAAATTGCTATGTCTCTCTCAAGAAGCTCTCACAGCACTTGTGCCCCTCATATAGCCATCCACATATCATTGCACCAACAGTTTTCCCACTAATTAGGAATACTATCAGTGGCACATAAATGTCCCAGCCTTGGCTAGAAGCCTACATTACACTTTCAACAACTCTGAAGTTGATAGTATGAATGTTTCCACTTTATAGATGAAGAAATGGAGGCTTAAAAAAATGAAGGAATTGGAATTCAAACTCATTCCATTTGATTCCACAACCAATGTTCTTCTTTTTACCCAGTTGAATAGAAGGCATCAAACCTCATCCCTTTGACAGATTTCCCTTTCCTGGAATGCTCTCTCATCTCATCTCCAACTCTTAGATCCCTTGAATTTCTGTGAGACTTGGCTCATATCTTACCTTCTTGGAGGGAGTTTTTTCCAGTCCCAGATACCTTTCCAGCTGCTAGTATCTTCCTCTCAGATTACCTTCCATACACCACATAAATGTCTCGTATGTACCTAGTTAATTCTATATTGTCTCCCCCAACAGAATGTAAGCTCACTGAGAGCAAGGATTAGTTTTTTTGTTTGGGTTTTTTTTTTTTTTTGGCACCTTGTGTCTTAGTACAGTACTTGGAGTATAGTAATAATATATGTTCATAAACATAAATTTTTGTTGACTGAATGATTTACTTTTCCAGGTTCCATCAGAGGTAAAATGACTCACCTATAACTCTGGAGAAGTTGTAGGAAGCTACTTTTTTCACAGAGGATGAAGTAACAATATTTCTCTTAGGGGAACAGATATTCCATAGATTTTTCACCAAAAAATAGTCAGTAAATAATCATTTATTAAGCATTTACTGTGTCCTGGGACTTGTATTAAATTTTGGGCATATAAATAAAGGCAAAAATGTGGTCTCAATGGGCATATATTTTAATGAGAGAGACATCATGCAAATAACTATCACCATCATTGGCCAATGTAAGCAAATGATAATGCCACCTTGACACATTGAAATAGAATTTTCACATGTGTTAACAAGAATTTGCCCTCTTGTGTCTATATGACAATGTACATTTCTGTATCACTCACAATCTATTTGAAATTGGGGGAAAATATTTAGGATAATGTAAAATATAATGTTAGGTAGTTATTTGGAGAAACTTCATGTGTTTCTGACTGTTTTGCTTATTGTCTCATTGTTTGGAAGCCAGAGGACACAACTTATGAGATCCTGTAGAGTTAAACTTCATTTTGGAGAGTGTCCCTATTTGGGAATTGTCAGTGTGTTCCAGTTCCTTATAACAAAAAGAATTCATGATAGCTATGATGGAAGAATCCATTTTCACATTGGCTTGGCAAAGTAAAGATCCAAACTGTGTCCAAAGGGCAACCAAACTGTGCATACCCTTTGATCCAGCAATACCACTACTAGGTCTGTATCCCAAAGAGATCATAAAAAAGGGAAAAGAATGCACATGTGAAAAAACATTTATAGCAACTCTTTTCATGGTTGCAAAATATTGAAAACTGAGGGGATACCCATCAGTTGGGGAATGGCTGAACAAGCTGTGGTATATGACTGCGATGGAATACTATTATGCATTAAGACATTATAAACAGGCAGATTAAAAAAAAAACCTGGAAAGACTTGTACAAATTTATGCAAAGGGAAATTAGCAGAACCAAGAAAACATTGTACACAGTATCAGTAAGATGGTGTGATAATCATCTATGCATGACTCAGCTTTTCTCAGCAATATAACAATCTAAGACAAGTACAAAGTAGACATGAAAGAAAATGCTATCCATATACAGATAAAGAACTGATGAACTCGTAATGCAGATTGAAGCATATCTTTTTCATTTATTTTATTCTTTCTCATGATTTTATTTCCTTTTGGGGTGTTTTTTCTACAACTGCGATGAATATGAAAATATGTTTTACATAATAGCATGTGTATGAACTGTATCAAACTGCTTACTATTTTGAGAAGAGAGGAGGGAGGGAGAAAAATTTGAAACTGAAAACTTTGTAAAAATTAATGCTAAAAATTTTTCTCAATATGTAATTGGGGAATAAAATAAAATACTACTTAATTTTTTAAGTAAAGATCTAAGTTTCTAAATATGATAAGAGTGGAAAAAGATGGAGATGAATCCTTTAATAAGGACCAATAACCACTTAAAAAATATAATTATCCAAAAAAATACAACTTAACTCTGACTTTGCGCTTTCTTCTCTTAGGACTGAGATGGTAATCAATCAATAAGCATTTATTAAGTGCCTCTTACATGCCAAGCATTATGTTAGTCACTGATGATAGAAAAACAAAATTGAAACAGGTCCTGTCCTCAGGAAACTTACCTTAGATTGAGGGCTACATATGTGCGCATATAATTATATGAAAAACAAATACAATGTAATTTTAGGACTGATAGAGCTAATAGATGGAAGGACCATGGAAAGGCTTTGTATAGTAGGTCACACTTGACCTGAGCTTTGAAGGAAAGTAGAGATTCTAAGAAATGGAGGTAAGGGAGGAGTTCACTCCTAGGATGGAAGAATAGACAAAACTCACTCCTCATACAGTATGTGTATGTATGTATGTATGTGTGTGTGTGTGTGTGTGTGTGTATAGCATGTGTGTATGAAGATATCAAGGTCATTCCACTACCAATATCAACTCCCACCATGGAATATTGCCTCTCTGAAGTATTTTATATCGATATTAAACATTATGCACCAAAAGTACTTTTATATGTGAATGTATATGTGTGACACACACACACACGCTCATGGGAATAAAAAAAAAAACAACTTCAGATCATAAAGTAAGTTGCCTAAGTGTTTGGCCTTAAGATGATCCATTTAATCATTTTGTAGATACTTACAATGAGGAATATGCATTAGGGCACTAATTCTTACCTTTGAACAGATATCTTATAACTCTCCATGAAATTCTACTATAGGTTTGGAATATATTTCACTATCATTTCTGTGGAAGCAGATTTGTCTTTGATGCAGGTTCAAATACCAGTATAGAGCCAAGGAATCAAGGAGACATGATCTAGTAAATTCAGTAAATTCACAGTTTCTGGTCAATTTCTAAATTGTGGGTAACTAGTGTCTGTGGTCTTCCTCCATTTACAGAATAAGAATCATGCTGAGGTCCCAAGGTAAGGATGGAACAAGATGCAAAAACAGTTTTCTAGACATTTTAAATGGCATCCTCTTATATTCTCCTTCATCCAAATCACACTACTAAAAACAAGGAAGTTGTTACCATTCACATTTTATTGAAGAGAGAATCAGGGTGTAAGGAAGTGAAAGGATTTATTTTAAGTCAGAAAGTTAGTTGATGAAAGTCTGGAATCAAGACCATGAGGTTCTTAGATCCCAATATAGTACTTCCCTCACTCAATAATATAGGTATATCTATATATGTGTGTGTATATATATATATGTGTGTGTATATATTATGTGTGTGTATATATGTGTATGTGTGTGTGTATACCATAGGTATAGATAGATAGGGAAGATATAGATATATAGATATAGATATAGATATGGATATAGATATAGACATAGATATAGATATATGTGGATGTGGATGTGGATGTGGATATGGATAGATATATAATTATAGAAATAGGCGTATGTGTAAGAAGACAGTAAAATAAGGTTGTTTCTATACTACCCAAATGAAATTCCAAGTGAACTGGAATACAAGACAGTGTAGTAGTCTCTTAAAAAAGAATTATTTTTAGTATGGTTCATTAAATATGGTTCATTTGCTAAGTGGGCATGAGGCCTGAGCCTGTGATTTCATTGGTGTAAGGAGGAAACTCCCTCTACCAATGTGTATTGACATTCTTTCTTCAGATCATTTTAGAGAGTTTCCCATGGCACCAAGAGGTTAAGTGACTTGTCCAGGGTCCCACAGCTAGTATGCATTATGGGTACAACTTAAACCTAGATCTTTCTGGTTTCAAGGTAAGATTCTACTTCCCTATAGATACTTCACTCAAAAGTATGGTGTTCTCTTACTTTTAGCATTTGTTAGATTTATTTCAATCCTGAAAATACAATGAAACTAATCATCAATTCATGTGTTCTCATTTTGGTTTCTATTTTGTCTTATTTTTCAGATGAGGAAACTGAGTTCTAGAAAGTAGAAATCATATTCAATATCATATAGGTAGCATGTAGTCAGTGGCTTCCCCTGGGAAATTAGTTGTGTGTGTGTGTGTATATGTGCACACACACACTCATGTACATATATGTGTATACACACATGTACATATAATGAGAATTGGAGATTTATTTTGCTTTTTGATGCTTATCTTGGACTCTTTCTATACTTAACCACTTTTTTCATTGGGAACCTGTACCTTGGGTTTTATTTCTATTTTTATGTTACCTATTCATTACCTTCCGAGATCCCTGCATTTGGAAGTACTGGAAGTAGCATGGTATACTTGGAACAGACCTCAGTGTCCATTTATTCTAGCCTCTTCATATTATAGATGAGGAAAATGAGGCCCAGAGACATTGTTTTTCTAAGGTTGTATAGTTATAAGTAAAAGTGGCAGAATTTGAATTCAGGTTCTTTGACTTCAGAGTTAATATTCTTTCTGCTATAAGTTATTTCTTCTCATAATCAAAGGAAAATAGACCTAACTGCTATAGCTGCCCCAAAGAGCAATGGGCTGCCTCTATAACTAATGTATTTCCCACTCATTGAAGGCCTTCCAGAAATGGCTGGGAAGTCATTTGCCAGAGATTTCATTAAGGACATTTCTTCTATTCATGTACACATTGAACTCAATGGCCTCTGATATCCCTTTCCATCCTGGTCTGCTGAGGTTTTACAAAAGGAACAACAGCCTAGATATTGACAAGGAGGATGCCACCACTGAACACAATCACAGCAACTGAATGGAAGGAACGATGATGATGATGATGAAGAAGGTGTGTTGTGGTAGCTGGGGACAATCTGAATTCTTTTGACGTACAAGGACAATCCAGCCTGAGTACATAAGACTCAGCTCCCGCTCTGTGGCTAACCATTTTATCTGGGTATAAAGAAGCTTTGCCTTGGACATACAGTTCAGCATGCAGTTCATTTCTTTCATTGGGGTGAAATCAATTGAAGAGCACTGGCAAGACAACTCCTTGGGTTCCTTGGACTAATTTGACAACAAAATACCCTTTAGCCCTCTCATTATTTATGGCTGAGGAAATTGAGGGTGACATTTTCTATGTTTAGCCTTGCTCATCAACAGCAGGCGAGCTATTCTTAGCTCAGGTCTTTCAAGACAACACAAGACAAGCGAAAATATTTCATGTCAGGTGGAAGCTTCAAGCCACTGGGCCGGGGAATATTTCTGGGAACTAAGATGATTTGGTTATGGAATCCAAGGACTACAAGGAAAAAATTGAAGAGTAAAAGACAGGGAAAAAAAGAAAAGGAAGAAGGGAAGGGAGAGGAGGGGAGAGGAGGGGAGAAGAGAGGATTTTCTGTTGTTTGGAAAGCTCTCTTTGCTAGATTTTCCTTTAAATTATCTCCCTGGCTCCATCCCAAAAATGTGTCACAAAAGACAGATTGTTTTTCCAACTCTGTCCTTGTTTTCCACATCATTTTTCATGTTCTCCTCTTCACTCCTTAGAGTACATTTCCTGTTCAGTGTTTTAGGTGGTCTCCAAATATCACTTTTTTCCTACCTCTTTTCAATTGTCATGTATAATATGAAAATATATTTTCTTGTGTAAATTATAATTATTTTTCATTTACAAATGAGGTCATGAATATAAAGTGTTTTGAAAACCTTCACAGGTTGTATAAGTAATAACTATCATTATTACTGTTGTTATTTCCTCTGCATAATATGGCTGGGGAAGTGAACTCTTCTGCACAGGAGACCTTTATCCAGTGATGAAGGATTGTTATTTAAATGTACAATTTATGCATTCAAAAGGGAATTTAATCCTTCTTTCCATAATTACCAGAGGTGGACATCTCATTTTCTTATCCATGTTGTTAAAAAAAAAACAACAACAACAGCTTCCAAGTTCATAAATGACAATAACAATGCCCTGGATGCTAAATATAAGAAGAAACAGAGATTTTTCAGCTCAAGATTGTGATGCTGAAAATTGCCTCCAAAAAGTTAATTGGAATTTCTCTTTCAGATCTTTCTAGAACTCCTTTATTCCATTCCACATCTGGCTAACCATTCATCACAGTCTACATGACCAAACATTGATTGCAACATAATATTTTTTTTTAATTGGAGATAACTTTGGAAGCATTTCTACATCTAAATAAATAATTTGCATGTTCTTCCCTCATTCAAAACTATGATTTCATTAAATATGTATACATATTGTGCATATTATAAAAAACGTAACTATTCACTATCAGCATTCCAGCCTAGACTTCATTATTTATATATACGCTGCATTTCCCAGTGGACCCCAATCTCCTTGAGGGAAGGAATCCTTGTTTTGTTTTCTGTAGCAACTGGGATGCATTTACCTCACTGAGTGGATCACCCCAGAAGAGCTATCCCATTTGCAAATTATTATGTGGGTTCATATCTTCTCAAAACCGTAGCTCATGAACCATCTCTCCCATGCTTTATTAGTTAATCAGGGAACATAAATAATTCAAAGTAAAGACATTTCACAAAATGACATGGTAAAAAATGTAGCAAGAAAATATTTACCTTATTAACCTAGGGCACATGTTTTCACAAACATAAGCATTAGTGGAAAGGGTGGTCACATGAAGGGATTATACATAAAGTGTCATACATATAGGAAATATATGTTACCAGGTCAGATGTCTGATGGAGCAGGCACATAAAGAACATGAGTAGACAGGTCACTTGAGTGGAGTACACATGTAGGAAATGTATGTTGCCAGAGTACATTGTGCAGAGGCTTGCATGTAGGCAACATGTGTGGCCAGGTGACTTGTGTAGAGGGGTGTAATTCATGCCTTCTATGCTACCTACCTCTCTGCCTTTTCTGGGAGTGTCTACACTACTCATGCTGCACTGTACCCTCTTGTTTTCATGCATTGTGTAGTCTACACCAGACCAGTAGGGTCCTCTGAACATTGCTTGTTGCTGGTTTGGATGGCTCTTTCTGGACCTTTCTCTGTATTGTTCCACCAGGAAAGTGACCATTATTACTTGTCTTCTAGCTTCTGACTTCAGCTGTCTTCCCAAACTAGAGTGAAAGCTCCCTCCCATAATAGCATGAGTGGACTTATATTCCCATAGAAGGGAACTCTGAAGTTCTAATATAACCCCCTAACTTCAGAAAACAGATCACTATATTGAGAGTTTAAGAGACTTGCTGAAGGTCACACAATGACTTAACAGCAGAACTAGAATTTGAACCCAGATCTCTTATCTCTAAGTTCAATATTTTTCCCCACTATGCTACAGGAGTCTTTCCTTCTCAGGTACTAGTTTGAGATAAAAGTTCATGAAGAACAAAATTCTGTGAAGCTTCAGTCTCTAACACTGAGGACAATCCTATTGCTTTGACTATTGATGCCAAATGTACTGATGTTACCTTTTTGTTCAATCCAGCAAGCTTTTATTAAGTACCTATTTTGTATTCTTCATAAATACCTCTTGCCTTTGCTTTTACTTGGAGAAAATTACAGGTACATAATGACTTAAGTACAAAATATAGAAAAAAATTTTAAAAAATAATTCTAGAGTGGGGGTAAGTAGAACTGACAAATGTGGGGGCAGGATTGGCTTTGTGGGGGGTTGTCATGTGTCTGAGCTTTGAAGGAAGCTAGGGATTCTAAAATTTTGAGGTGAGAAAAAATATTCTCAGCATGGGGAATGGGTTGTAAAAAAAAGCATAGAGCTATGTGAAGGAATATCATGGACGGAGAACAGGAAGTAGTCCTGAGTGGCCAGAAGGCAAGGTGCGAAAGGTGAAATAATTGTGAAATCAGTCCAAAAAGTCAGATTAGAGCTAGACTATGAAAGGCTCTTAATGCAAAACAGAGTATGTGTTACATCTTGAAGCTCTAGGGAACTATCGATGCTTCTTGAACAGGGGATGCTTTCCAAATGGTCAGATTTGTGCTTTGTAAATATTCACTTGTCAGTGGAAGGTAGATTAGAGAGGAGAGAGATTGGAAGTTAGGAATATAATTAGGAGAGTATTACAATAGTAGTGTAGGAAGAGGTGGAGAGGCTATATAAATGGAGAGAAATGGATTAGATACACTTTTAAGACTGACAAAATTATGCTTCTCCATCATGTTATTGGTTTCCCTTCCAACTTATTCATAAGGATCTGACAAGCTTTGTCTGTTCTTCATTTTATTGCTGACTAAATCGTATACTGGATAGACTGCTGGAACTGGAATCAAAGAAGAGTTCAAATCATGCTGGTTAGCTTCACAAAGCTAGGTAAATCTCTTAACTTCTCTGTGCCTCAGTTTCCTTATCTGTAAAATAAAGAAGTTGGATCTGATGACCTCTGAAGTCCCTTTCAGGTATAAATCTATTATATTAAATCTTTCTCCTTCCTTCCACAAATTAAGTGTTGCCATATGCAGAACAGTAGAAATAAAAAGACAAGTTCCCTGCTCTAATAGAGATCTCAGTTTCTATTCCTGACCACATTCACACAATCTCTTCTTTATTTTAGGATATTAGAGGGTCTTGTAAATGATTCCATGTATTACTTTTTAGTCCTTGTATTTCATAGAAATGTTTCTTATGACAAGCTGACACCCACTACACCTCATCCATCAAATGGTTTCCCAGACTTTCCTTAAAATCCTTCAGTGAGGAGGAATTCATTACTTTCCATATCCAGGAAGACATTCTAGTTCCCTTAGTGCAGCACAAGGGTTTAGAATCCTGTACCCTTGCTCAATGAACACATCTGTGATTAGAAAGATTTGGATCTTGAAAGAGAAATGTCATTCTTGAAACCTTAGGAAAGACAATAAGAGATGGCCCACAAAGTTCCCTATTCCCTATGAGAAAAATGCTATTGAGCCCATGCCTGACAGAGGTTTATATTACTAAAATGAGATCAAAATAACCAGGAAATGAATGAAGCACATCATGTTCCTTCCCTTTCCCATGGCCTGTGCTGCCTTTGTCCTGGAAAAAATGACAAGTTCTACTGAGTATACAATCTATTCATTCTTAAAAAACCTTTCTGGCATAGTTTCATTTCAGTGAGCAAAGGATTTTGATTTATGCGTATTGCAGAAAGGTTATTCCCATATAAGGGATTTCTAAGTAAAAACTGAATTACTGAAGATTAAAAGGAAAAAAAATAAACATTGTTTTTTAGTTAGGAGACTTGAATAGCCTTTGAGTGGTATGAGCCTTTTCATTAGCTGGCTATGTGACCCTAAGCAAGTCATTTCACTTGTCCATATTTCCCTTGTCCATAAAATGAGTTGAGTTCTATTCTGCAAAATTATTCACAATAATTCAAAAAAATTGACTAAATTGTCCATATTCTTTGACCCAGTGATCCCACTATTATATATGTATATATATTGATATATAGATATAGATATAGATATATATAAAAGATGGCAGAAACAGAAAAATCCAATATCCTCTCCAAATACTTGCAGTACTAGTCATAGTAGTATTGTAGTTGTACTCGCAGTTGTAGTAGTAATGTGGGGGGGAAGGGTTTGGAGGAAGCAAAGAACTGGAAATAAATTTAGAGTACAATGACCAGGAAAATGGCAGGATAAACCATAATATAACAATGGAATATTATTATGTGTTAAAAAAAATGAGGCATGGGATTTTTTTTTTAAATAGGAAAGATGTGTATGAACAAATTAGAGAGAAGTACATAGAATCAACGTAGTAATATAAAGAATGACTTTGTTATTGTTGTTCAGGAATTTCAATCATGTATGCATCTTCATGACATTTGGGGATTTTCTTGGCAAAGATACTGGAGTAGTTTGCCATTTCTTTCTCTATCTCATTTTACAGATAAGAAAACTGAGGCAAACAGGGTTGAAAGATTTGCCCAGGGTCACACAGCTAATAAACATATTAGAATATTTTTGAACTCAGGAAGATGAGTCTTTCTGACTTCAGGTCTGGCGCTCTATCCATTGAGCCATCTAGCTACCCCTAAACAATGATTACAACAATGTAAATGAAAAGATCACTAATAGGAAGGTGAATACTTGGTAAATGAAAGGTTCATAATAGTGTCAGAGAAGAGATAGTAAAATATAACTCCCCCCTCCTCTTAGAAATGTAAGAGACCATGAGGGTAAAATGTTGCATATATTGGCAGATTTAGAATGGCTATTTTAACAATGCTTTTTCCCCCAAACTGTTTTCCATTATTACAATGGAAAATTATATTTGAAGAAGTAGAGAACTGATAAATGTGATAGATATAAAAGTCATTTCAAAGGAAATTATTAAAATAAAACTTATATTTAAAGGAAAATAAAATGGCAGTGCTAGGTCCCTTGGTCAATAAGATGTAAGACTAGACATTTACTCCAAAGTTTGTGAACTCTCAAACTTCACCAAAATAAGAATTCTACCCAAGAGGTAAAGTAGTTGAAGCTATTGCCACAGGCCAAGAAATCGAGTAGGATAAGAGTTAGATAAATTAATAAAAGAGAAGATACCCTCTGGCAGTATGCTAAAGCTTCATTGTGCTCTGAGATTCATGTAGCAATTCCTTGTTGATACTTATATTTATTCAGTTCTCCCTTCTTCCATGATAATATTTTTAAAGAACTTAGCACAATGCTTGACACATAGTAGGCACTAAAAAAAATGCTTGTTTAATTCTTCCCTGCCTGCCCTCACCCCACCATCCTGTGACCATAAGCAAACTTAAACACTGTCCCTGTGTTCTACCCAGCAGAGGAGTTGGAAGTATTAGAAAGCAGAATATTTTGCCTGGGGGAGCTGATACATTAAGCCACAGAACTAAAGAACAGAGAGAACTAGGACAAGGCACAGTGTTTTGGGAGAGGGAGGCCTTCATTAGGCCTGAAAGAATATAAATTTGCACCAGCTGAGATAAATTATGTCCCCTCAGAAATCATCTGGAGGTTGGAAGTGAGGCTAGTCTAGAATGAGAAGAAGCTGAGATATTTGAGGTTCAGATCTTTTTAGAATTTACCATTAAAGGGGAAGGAGTCAGGAAGAGAATAATAGGAGACATAAGGGGAGGGAAATACTTAAATTAATGAGGCTCTAAGGAAAACAAAAACTCAATCAAAAACCTTTTCTGCAAGCCAATAAATTGACAAGCAAGATGGTCATACACAGTAGTTAAATTTAACAATTACAATGAGAAACAACAAATTCCACAAGTGACCAGGAGAAAGACTTTCAAAAATAAAGAAAAGAAAAATTGAATAACAAAATTATTTTGAACCTATCAGAAATAACAGAAAGGAATGGAATAATGTGTATTAAAGAGCAAAGGAGCTCCAGATACAACCAAATGTGATATACTCTGCAAATCTGGGATTAATCATTAATTTACAATTTTGGATGGTCAACAAAAGAGAAGCATTTGAATCATTTCTGCAAGAAAAAAAATTATTAAATTATGTGCTTTTCCAATACCTCAGACAACAAAAATCACAAGATAAATATAGATACTATCAAAAGTATAAGTAAAAAAATAATTAATACCAAGGGGGAAAAAGGGGAAAAAATCCTAGAAAGCTGAAGACTCCTATGTGGTTAGTTAGTAACAACAACAGCAACATCAGAATGATAATTATGTGATTTATTTCTAAATGTACAAAAAGGCATAAAGATTAAAATGAAACTTAGATAGATGTAGGAAAAATAATGAAGGATGTTTAAAGGGAGGAAAGGAGGACTTTGCTTAACTACTTGCCTTAGAGAGAAAGAGAGATGCAATTAAATAAAATGATAAAGTTAATAAATTTGAAAGAATTGATAAGTGAAATAGAACTCCAAATCTAGGAAATGGAATGAAAAAGAAAGGTAAGGGTGACTTGAGAGTAAGGGGAAGAAAGCATGTGAAAATAATGTTTCTTTAAGATAGATTAAGTAAAAATAGCTGACAAAGTATTGTCTTTAAAGAAGAGGGAAAAAAAATCCTCAGTCAGAAAAAAACAGTATTATAGACAAATGTAGGAAAATAGAAACCTAGTTTTCATAAATTTTAATGTAAATCTATTAAAATTCAATTAAACAAAAGAGAGTGATAGATTTAATGAGAAAACAAACTATAAAAATGAGAAGTCTCTAAATCTCAAAAATATTTACATTCTAATGGGAGAAAACCACACATAAAAGGAAACTAAAGAAGTTGAGGAAAGGAAGAAAATAGGGAATAAAGGTAAAATGTCTAAAGATTTAGTAGTAAAGCCAGAAAAGTGAGCTAAGTCTTGTCTAAACACTTCTTCAAATGGAGGTTCTAGGCAGAAACTCAACAACAGGAGGAAAGGAGCAACTGAAGGTACCTTCAGGGTGAGGAGATAGGGTAGATCTAAGAAAAGTCCAAAAAATCAGAAGTGGAAGTAAGCTCTGACTTAGCCATGTACCTCTTCAAATGCACATTTTGAGCAGCAACTCAGGTATAGGAGGAGATGGGAGGAGGCTTTTCCAGGTTGAGAAGACAGCTGGGAACAGTCAAGAGTGGAGCTGGGATAGAAGAAAGCAATGCTAAACTGAATAAAAATGAGAAACTGGAACAAAATGTACTATAATCAGAGGGAGTTAAAAAAAACAGGTATTACAATAATGTTATACAACAAAGCAAACAACTAAATTTTATAATGTAAAAAGAGATGCTATGCTTAAAGGAAACATAGCCTAGAAACTAATATTAATGTCAAACTTATATGGTCCAAATTTCTTATCATATAAATTTGCTAAGGAAAAATTAACTTAGATTTTTAAATATAAAAATTAACTGAAACTTAAAATTAAGTACAAGAAGAAGAAATGAAAAAGAAGAAGGAGAAGAAGGAAAAGAAGGAGGAGGAGGAGGAGGAGGAAGAAGAGGAGGAGGAGGAGAAGAAGAAGAAGAAGAAGAAGAAGAAGAAGAAGAAGAAGAAGAAGAAGAAGAAGAAGAAGAAGAAGAAAAGGAGGAGGAGGAGGACAAGTGAGAGGAATAGGAAAATGGAGGGAATAGAAGAGAGATTTATGATTTGTAGGAGATAAATAAAGAAAGACAAGGGGAGAGAGATATTAGAGAAGAAAAGAAATGAAAAGGTTGAAGAGAAGAGAGAGAAGGGAAGTTAAAGAGAGAGAAAACAAAAGTGTAGGGGAGAAAAAGGAAAGAAGAGATTAGAAGAAAAAGGAAGTAAAGTAAAAGAGAGAGAGGAAAAAAGGGAAACAAGATGAAGAGAGAAAAAGGGGGATAAAGAAGCAAGAAGAGAGAAGATAATCTTGAATTAAGGAGATAAGAGTTAACTTGTGTATCCATTAAAGGGAATATACTATCAGGAGAAACTGAATTAAACTATAATCCCAGGGGAAACAAAGTGTCTGCTTATATTAGGCCAAATATTCAACAAATGATACTTGAGTAACATGTTACCAAGTAAGCTTTATCTCATCCTCTTTGAGAAGACAGCTTATTAATTATAGGGGTAAATTTTCATACCTTTTCAGGAAAGTCACTCTATTAAACAAAGCCCAAAGCGAAAATAACAACAACAAAACACTAAGAACACATCCTCCCTCACCCTGCTCCTGTCACAACTTGTGGTATATACACTTCTCAAACTCTATGACAGGAAGCAATAACCAGCTGCAGCACATGTGTGGGATGGTAAGAAGCAAGAAAGAAGCATTCTAATTGTGGGAAAGAGTTGCTGGCAGTTTATATAAGTTGCAGAGTATGCCTTATGTAGTGCATCTAATAGAACTATTCTCTAACACGTTAGAAAATAAAGCACTATTTAGTTCACTAAAAAGTCTTTGCCAGAATTCCAGGGAACTTTCCAAAATGCTCTTCAGTTGAAATATTCTTGCTTAAAGTGATTTTTCTCTTTATTCTTCCCTCTTTGGTCCCTTCTCCTGGAAAAAAAAAAAACCTTAAGTAACAATAAAAAAGAAGTGGGGATATGAGATTGCATCAATTTCAAACTTTTATTTACAGAGCCATGAGTGCGTAGCACCCACTATGGGCTGGTCACTCCCAACTTGATTGGGTATTCAAGGTGAAAATTATCCCCCATATCAGGCAGTTTGTTGGTCCACACTTTTAAAGCAAAAACATAAAATGAATGAGATAAAAATGAAAAAAAAAATTCCTCTTATAAATCTTGGGCAGGCTCTTTGACAAATATACTTAAAACAAATGGGGAAAAAAATGAGCACACATAGATTACCTGTGTAGAGAGGTACACACATAAAGATTTAGATGAGGCAACTTACAGCTCTGGCACTACAAAATTTTGACGTGTTTTCCATTTGTACTAATGGGCATCCTTTATGAAGTAGTCCTTGGGGGGCTCCCTCCTGGGCACAGAATCCTTGTTGGACATAGTTTTTAGCTGTGCACTTTGACCCTTTTTCTGCCTGCAACTCAACTTCTGATCATTAAGGTTAACCTACTCTTGACTCACAAATACAAACTCCTCTGCTTTTATGTTTTGATGCACTAAGCTTGCACCCTGTTGGGTGTCCTGCTGGATGAGTGTCTTCACTGAAAGAAGCCAAGTACCATGGAGGAACGAGAAGAGAAAAAAAGAATCCCCATGATAAGTTAATAAACAAGTATTTATTAAGTGCTTACAATGAACCAGGAACCATGTGAAGCCTTGGAGGTTAAAAAATAAACAGAAAAATGTAAGATAATGGTTCCTGCCCTCAAGGAAATCACATTCCAATAAGGAAGCCAATGTAAGAGATTTGTAAACATGAGGTATTCTCAGAGGGAAGACACTAGCATCGGATGCTCAGCAGGTGATGAGGGGAGGGGGTAGAAAAAGCCTCTTGCTTATCTAGATTTGTCTACAAAACTCTTACTGAGGAATCATTCTTTGGAGTAAAGATATACAGATTAAGCTGGCCAGAGTAGGGAAAGCAGTAAATTGAGATGAAAGGACAGAACTACCCAAGGTCTTGACTCCTTGAGCTTCAAGAGAGAAGTAGTAAGATCATAGATTAATGCTTGGGGGCCATCTAGTAAAATTTAATAGATTTATAGATGAGGAAACAGAAGCCCAGAATAGTGAAAGGACACATCCAGCCATCACATAGTTGTGAAAGCCAGAATGGAAACCCAGATCTTTGGACTTAAAATCCAGTACTGTTTTTCATTCTATCCTGATGTCTTCCTTTGGTCAAAGCTTGGCAGATATAATTGGGTAACAGATAAGATAGTGGAGAAAGATAATTAAGCAGCAACTGTTTCAATTGGTCCTGGGCCATTCACCATATTTCATGAACTATGGGAAGAAAAATCACTCCAATGTATAAAAATTTCCAAAGAGACCATGGCTGTTTGCAGACACTCAGGATGCTACAGGCTTTGGAAAATTTAAACAAATAAAGCCCCAGAAGCAATGCTCACTTTTTTAAAGTATCATCATTTGAATGCAATTGGAACTTAGTAAAATGATTTTGGTGTCCTGTCAAATTCATTAAAATAGGATTATGCCGCCCTAGCAAAGGATGGATGTTCAGGGACTAAGTCAGCCAAAGGGAGAGTTTTTATGGCTAACATACAAGTTATCTGTATGACAATAGCAAGTCAGTCAACCTTATTGGACTCAATCTCTTCATCTGAAAAATGAGAACTAGAACTTGACAGCCTCTTAAGGTTCCTCTTGTTTTTTGGAAACATGATCTTAAGTAAGGGAGAGTTAAGCCTTAGAAACTCTTAAGAGAAATGGTAAAATATAAAGAGTGATTGGTGGGTATAAAGGCAGGAGACTTGCATTAAAATACTGTGGAGGCAATTGCATGACTTTAGGCAACTTAGTTTCTGTGAGTTTCAGTTTCTTCATCTGTAAAATCCACATAATAGCTTATATTTAAATAGCACTTAAATGAGAGCTTCAAGTGCATTATCTCATTCTCTCCTTAAAACAGCTTAGTGAGGTAAGGACTAATTATCCTTCCCTTTTTCTAAATGAGGAAGTTGGAGCCCAAAGGTGAGTTACTTGCTCTGAACCATACTTTCAAGGGTAGAATTTGAATCCAGAGTGTATTAGACTACACCAGCTCTTAGGGACCTTCTAGATCAGCGGTTCTCAGCTGTGGGTTATGTTCAATTTGTAACAATGAAAATACATCCTGCATATCAATTATTTACATTACCATTCATAACAGTAGCAAAACTACAGTTATGAAGTAGCAATGAAAATAATTTTATGGTTGGGGGTCACCACAATATGAGGAACTGTATTAAAGGGTCACAGCATTAGGAAGGTTGAGAACCACTGTTCTAGAATGAAATCTATGTACTTTGAACTTCTCCACATGATTTTGTAGTCCAACACTTACCCTTTTTTTGTTATTCTGGCTGTTCATGCTACCGATATTAATAACAATAATTAATACTAGCATTTATATAGTAATTTAAGGTTTGTAAAATGTCTTAGAAATTTCATTTCATTTTACCCTCACAACACCTCTAAGAGGTACATGCTCTTACCTCCATTTTACAAATGAGGAAACTAAGGTGGAGAGAGGTGTGGTGGCCTGGCTAGAGTTGCCCAGCTAGTAAGTGTTTGAGGTAGGATCTAAACTCAGGTCTATCCTAGTTCCAGGCCAGTACTTTGTCCTCTGAATCCCCCATCTTCCTCCCACTTCCATTGTTGAAGAGACTTGAGGTCCTTTACGTAGACAGGGCACTTTACATAGGGTACTTTACGTAGACACCTATGAGGTGTCAGAATCGTATTCAGTTAGGTGAACATATTCTTATCAGACTCTTAGCCCACAAACCTTAACCTAAAGCCCATGTAACACACTGATCTGACAGAGCCCTATAGGATGAATTTATTAGTACTTCAGGTCAAGCTCCATCATCATTATCACTACCATTTCAATACTGCTTAAGGTTGGCAAAATATAATCTCATTTTATACTCTCAACAACCCTGGGAGGTAAGTGCTATTAACACCCCCATTTTATTGATGAAGAAACTGAGGGAGACCAAGGTTAAGTGAATTGCCCAAGGTCACACAGCTAATAAGTGTCTAAGGTTGTATTTGATTTCATATCTTCCTGACTTTAAGCCTAGAACTTCATTTACTCTTCCCCCTAGATATGATTATGATGATAGAAAAATAGAAAATACTTACACAGATGAGAGGAGAGAAGAGAGAGAAGAGAGACAGAGAGACAGAGAGAGACAGAGACAGAGAGAGAGAAAGAGAGAGAGAGAGAGAGAGAGATCTTATTAAATGCTTCCTATCAGCTAGGTACTGTGCAAAAGCCCTGGAAATATAAATGCACATAAACTATATAGTCCTTGATTTCCAAGAACTTATATCCTAATGGAGGAAGACAATATAAAAAAAAAAGCAATGGGGAGCTGGCAAGCAAGGAGGAACAGTAGTATGGTGTGAGTATGATAGGTAAGAGGTTTGGAGGACTCTTTCCAGGCAAGATGAGATGAGAGCAGTATTAGAAGAGTCTGAAATCTCAGTAATGGAACTAAAGGTTCTATTGGAATAGGGTGTAAGGTAGAGGAGAGATGAAGATGCTGACTGCAGTGTAGGCAACACTGTGTAGAGATCATCAGGAAGATGATGAAGAAAATGAAGATAAAAGCTCACTTGTTGATCATGTATTAACATTTGAAAAATACTCTGCGTGTGTGTGTGTGTGTGTGTGTGTGTGTGTGTGTGTGTGTGTCCCCTTCAGAGGTATCAGTATGTAATTGAAGTAGGGATTGCTGAATTGAAGTAGGGATGGTGGAAAACTTTTTTTTAAACACAATTTATTAGGGTAAAAGGCAGACACTGAAAAACTGCCCATGCCATACCATTTCCAAGAAATCATTGTAAAGTTTACAACCAGAAGGGCCATAACCATTTCCTCATATGATTTTCAATAGGAAAGCAAGTTTAATAGCAAAGAGAATAGAATAAAATAGAATAGAATAATAGGATGGGATGGAATAATGAAAAAAAAGAACCCTATTTCCTTACAAGGAAAATCATTAAAGCCCAGGAAAACACAGAGGCTGCTAGAATCATAGGACCAGAGATCTAGTGTAGGAAGTGATGTCAGAGGCCATCAAATCCAACTTCTTCATGTACACAAGAGGAAACTGAAGCCAGGGGTTGAAAATGGCTTATCCATAGACCTACTAGTAGTAAACATTAGCCTGCATTTGGAAAGGACTTCAAATGTCATGTTGTCAACTCATTTTACTGATAAGGAAACTAATGTTCATAAGGTTATATTATTGGTTAAAGTCTTAGAATCAAACATCAGAACTGAAAACAGCCACAGGGACAATCAAGTCAGACCAACATCTGACAAAGAATTCCCTTTATTATCTTCTCCATCTGGAGAATCTTTCATGGGAGGCCAATCTATTAATTGATCAACACGTATTGAGCAGCTGGGTGGCATGGTGACAGAGGTTTGGACCTGGAGTTGGAGAACCATGAGGTCCAATTAGGCCTCAGACATGTCCTAGCTGTGTGACACTGTGCAAGTCACAACCCATCTGTGCCTCACTTTCCTCTACATTAGAAAGAACAGAGTAATAGCACCTACATCACAGGGTTGTTGTTAGGATAAAATGAGATAATATGTGTAAAGTGCTTTGCAAACCTTAAATCATTAGAGAAATACCTATTATTATTATTATTATTATTAAAATTACCAGGCATGGTTTAGTTGTTGGGTATACAGAAACAAAAATGAAGAAATTGCTTCTGTCAACTAGGTTATATTTTATAGGTCTCTATTTATTATATAGGTCATAGAGTTAGACCTAGAACCCAATTTTCCCTCTTTTCATTGTTGACTTATTTATGCCAGTTTCAGGAAAAAAAAAGAACTAGGATTCAGTGTATGATATAAGTTGAAGGTGAGGTAAGATATCACAGTGGAAAGTGACCATTCTTTGGAATAAGAGAACTTAAATCCAAATCCAGACTACTACTTGCACGAATTTGTCGGAGTCACTTACCTAATCTCTCTGGGCCTGAAGCCCTTAATCCTAAAATACATGTGTTGATCTTGATGGTGTCTAAGCTGCCTTCCAGCTCCAAATCTTTGATCCTATGACAAAAATGACCAAAAGCGAGTTCTAAATTTGGCTCTCGTTGGCTCTCTTAATTGTGAGTATGGACTCTCACAGTGTGCTCACTATGGAGAGGTTCTGCGTAATTTCACATGTTCAGCCTGTATTGGATTGCTTGTCCTTCCAGTGGGGATGGGAGGTGAGGGAGGAAGAGAAAGAATCTGGAATCTGGAGTTCCATAATCAAATGTTATGAATGTGTATCTATCTATCTATCTATATACGCAATTATTATTATTATTATTGACTACATCCAACTGGAACTTGAGATACACAGGCACTGTGGTTAGGAGATCCATCCTGTCCTACCGAAAAGTGACATAGGAGAGAATAGAGTGAGGGAGGGGGGACACACTGGGATGGCTGTTTTGGGGTGGTGGGGGGGGAAGAGGGGGAGAAAATATGTAACTCAAGATCGTGTGGAAATGAATGATGCAAACTGTAATAAAATTTAAAAAAAAAACTGTGAGTATGGAAGAAGGGTACACTTCTCAAAGGAACCAATATGGGTGAAGAATATTAATAGCGGTGCAGTGAGCATGAGGTTCATGAGAATAGGTCAAGAAATGTTCTTCTCCACTGAAGTCGTAGTAAATCATTGAAAGAAATGTGGGGAAGTTAAGTTATTAACATGTTCTTATGTTTTCACCTCCAATTGAAAGCTCTCCACACCATCTCTTCATTTGTACTGTAGGCTTTTAATCGACACAGAAATACTCTCTCCAAGTGAAGTTCTTGAAATAATATAAATTCCATTTAATTCACCTGCATATAGTATATAATGGAGAGTAGCTGACCAGTCTTCAAATAATAATTTATTATGGATAAATTCATTTATCTCTTGGCTTCCTTCTCTTTTCCAAATTCCTAATACATTTTCTTTAAACATTATTGATAAGACTTTTCAGCCCCTTACAATGTATTTTTTTTTATTGTAGACCAGATCATTAATTTACTGGAAAGGTGTAGAGGGAATTTGTCTTCAAGTATAGGTTGAATTAGGCAATCCTTCTCTTTTTCTGAAATTCAGGGATTTTAAAATGCTTTGAAGGGCCAGCATCTAGAAGAGGGATTAGATTGTTTTCCTTAGCTCCAGAAGAAAGATCCAATGAATAGAAGCTTTAGCCTTGATATAAGGAAAACGACAACTTCCTAATAGCTGTCCAGATGGGTAATGGGTTGCCTCAAGAGGGGCAGAGTTTCCTTTTTCTGGAGACTTTTAAGCTGATATTGGATAAATACTTGTTGGGTATGTTATACTGGGGCCTCCTTTTAAGCATGAGTTGGATTAGATGGTTTCCAAGATCCCTTCCAGCTTTCAAGTTCTGTCATTTTGTGTTACTCTGGATCTTTTCCTACATATTCTCTCTCTCTCTCTGTCTCTCTCTCTCTCTCTCTGTCTCTCTCTCTGTCTCTCTCTCATATATATACATGCACACACACACACACACACACACACACACATTAAAATGAAGAGTGTGGAACTATGGAAATAACACTGACCCTTAGAGTCAGAAGACCAGGGTTTGAGACCCAGATTTGAGTTACATTTTCATCCTCACTTGCTTTATTTGGAAATTATAACCAACACTGCTGGCAACTTTGTGAAACAACAAATGCTATACCTCCTTCAGAAGATTGTTATGAGCTAAATGCTTTGTGAGTGAAATTATTATTTTCTATTATATTAATAGCCAATTGTTAAATTAGGATTAACTTTTTTTTTTAACCTCTATTTCTTCATTCAGGGACCAGCCTCTGTAAGTCAATCTCCTAAGATCATTGTTGATAGGTGTGATTGTCCAAATCCTCTGGTAACATGTTCCTAGATTTGGGGGCAGGACCCCACCCAGTTAGGAGATTTTACTTCTCTTTAGCGTGTAAATAGAATGAGTCTATGCCCTTGTATCATTCCCATTTGGATTTAGGGTAACCCAGCTCATAAAGGAGAAAACCAATCAGTGTGGTCTGAGTAGAGATGAATTCCTTTTCCCATGCTGCTGAAGGCAACTGAGTCTCACGGTCAAATTGCATTCTCTGTAGGAGCTGAAGGCTCTCAGCCCAGCTCCTCATCTGAAAGTCTCCTTCCCCCTTCATTAATTGTTCACCAATCGGGGCTGATTTTCCGCTGTCAGGGGCACCCCCTTTTCCAAAGATATTTAAACATTCAGTGAACTCCATGTTTCTGTCTTTGGTTACTGAGAGAAACCATTGACCATCAATTAATTGATTATTAGCAAGCCTGATTAATAAATTGATTTTTAATTACCCAGAAACTCTGTCTCTCAGGCTTTTCATTCATCTCATTTGTAAACCCCTTAAAGTACTACATAAATATAAGTTTTAGTTATGGAGACCTTCAATTTATACCCAAAGTCCTAACAGATATGTGACGGATGTTAAGAGTAGAAAAAGAATTCTCTTACCTTATTTTTTTCATTTGTTGCCAACCAACAGTATTAGTGGTTGATAATTCTTCTCAGGAAGAACCGAGATCAAATCCTGCCTCCAACAATTCCTTGCTCTGAAGAAGAGCATTTCAGTGAAGAACAATGGATGGTAAAAAGAAAGGAACATTGTCATAAGATTTTGCTACAAACTTAATTGGCCCTTCTTTGCAAGAATGTTGAGAAAATGAATGAATGGAAAAATATTAAACACAATGGGACAGTCTTTGAGCTAAGTGATAGTAGTGTAAATTCAAGCAAGCAACCTAGCTCCTGCCCTCAAGAAGATTACATTCTAGTGTGAAAAGGGTATACCTAGAAAGTAGTATACAAAATTTTTGACAAGGAAGGTAGGGAAGAGTGATTTTAACAAGAAAATTAGAGAAAATGGTGATTGGAGTCATAGGGCAACTGTTTGCACTTCTTTGCCAAGAATGTTTATTTCATTACTGTTGTCAGAATTAGAGGTAGAAAGCAATGGGGTGTTTTAGAGGCATAAGGGTGTCATGGCATCAAGATGACCATAAAGTAATGTGATGCATCTTCATCTATGGTATGTAATGACAAATGATCATCAATCCAAAGTCCAGGGATCCAGGGTTGGAAGTGTAAATTCTAGGTTGAAGGTGGAGCCTAGAGTTCAGATACATGATAGCTCAAAATTGAATGAGAAAGAGTAAATTATGGATAAGTTCTGTGTTATTCAGCTTGACTCATACTAAGCAGGAATCTAGGGTGGAGTTCATAACATGGAGGCCAAGGGTGTTCCACTGGTGTTTGAAGTAGACCAACTCTAACAATGGATAGTATGTTGAGGGAGGAGCAGGAAGTGGAACTTTTCTTAAGTGGATAGTCAAAACACTTTCAAAAGGTCAAAGGCAAAAGGATTTCTGTTTAATATAGTGAAAGGGTCAATAGGAAGGAAGCCAGGAAATCCAAGGGTGGAGACCATTAGAAATAAGGGTCAAAATAATGTCAGGGAAATTGGAAGTAAGGTTAGAGAAAAAGGAAAGTATTTAAACATGCAAAGCTGCTAGAGAAAATGCACTCATCTGAGAATGTCCATAGACTGGTAATCTACAGCACACAGAGCTAGTCTTTCCTTAACTGTTCTCCCCAATAGGCTTCCTCTATAGGGAATGCTAGCTCATTCCCTTATTCATCTCAATTGCTGGAGATTCTAAGTTCCTTCAGCACTGGGATGTTTGCCAAGGGCTCAACAATGTGTTGATTGATTATTAAGACAGGAAGTTCACATTCAGCCTAGTTCTTCTCATTCTTTCAAGTTCATGAATTAGGTCTTTGTGGTAGAATAGTCCTGCTCAGTTATTAGCACAGGAGGTGGTAGTGGGAGTATGGTCATAATTCAATATCCCCATGAACTCTTACTCATAATGATAACAACTCACCAAACTTGGGCAAGTGTCTCATGACTCTGAGAAAGGTGAGGAAATGATTTAGTTCCCATAGGTTCTTTCAAGACTCATCTCAAATCCTACTTTCTGTACAAAGCAGAAAAATGAAAGTCCAAAGGCTCTGTTAACTATATTAGTTCCTCCTGTAACTGTTGATAGATGTGTAGAAAAGTCAACATTTGGTACAAATCTGGGTTGGCCAGTAGCTCCTTCAAATCCAGATTGTTGCCCCCTTATTACTTCAGTCCCCATGACTCCATTCAGCAATCCCCAGCAGGAAGCCCATAGAGACCTGTCACCTGCCTTCAGTCTCTCCAGTTTCTGATGCCCTCTCTCTTAGATTATCCTCCATCCACTAGATATAGTTATGGATAACATAGATATACATATAGATAACATGGGTAACTGGGTGGCTCAATGACTGGAGTTCCAGCCCTGGGGTCAGGAAGACCTGAGTTTAAATCCAGCTTCAGACACTTTTTAGCTATGTGACCCTGGGGAAGTCATTTACCTCTGTTTGTCTCAGTTCCCTCCTCTGTAATATGAGCTAGAGAAGAAAATAGCAAATCACTCAAGTATTTTTGTCAAGAAAACTCCCAATGGGATCACAAAGAACCAGACACTACTGAAATAAAGGAAGAACAAAATAGATTATATAGATATAGGTCACATAAGGTAAATGATATAGATAAGTAGATGTTACAGAAACAGATGATATAGATATAGTTGATAAAGATGTAAAAATATAGATATGTGTATGTATGCATGTATATACCTAAACATATTACAGTCCCCATTTATAGCTTAAGAAATGCACAACAATGATTTTCACATGTACATATACATGCACTCTGAGAATATAAATAAAGGTAGTTTTCAGGGGTTCGGGGTGATGTCACTAAGAGTTGGTCCGATAAAGAATCTACCAGAAAAGGCAGCACTTGAGGTGTTCTGTTAAAGGAAAAGAGAGACTCCTTGAGACCAGGGAAAGGAGGGAGTGCATTCTAGCCTATCTAAGATACAACCTGTGCAAATTCCTGCAGAAAGGATAAGGAATGTTGTGTGTGAGAAGCTGAGAGACTGCCTATCTCCTGTCTCCTAGCCCTGGACTTTAGCAAAGGCTGGATCACATTCCTAGAATGCTCTCCATCATTTCCTCGACCTCCTAGAATCCCTAGGTTCCATCAAGACTCAGCTCAGGCACAATGTCCTACAAGAACTGTATCCTGATGCTCACATTTACTAACCTCTATCAACCCCCACCCCAGCCCTGGAAATTAGTTTCTATTTATTTTTAATACTTTTTATATTAACTCATAAGTGTACACATTGTTTTGCCCTATTAGAATGTGAGCTCCTTGAGGGTAAGGATGATTTTCTCCTTTCTCTTTAGGTTTCTAGCTTGGAATATAGCTTGGTGGCCCAATAGATAAGATGTAGGACCTAAAATGAACAAGACCTGAGTTCAAATGCAGCCTCAGGTACTTACAAGTTCTGTAAACCTGGGCAAATCATTTCACTTTTCTCTGACTTGGTATCTTCATAAACTGGGGATAATTACAGCACCTACCTCCCATGTGATAATAAAATTAGACCTTATTTGTGAAGTGCTTTGCCAAACTGAAAATGCTTTACAAATGCTACCTATTATTTTTATGGATGTGATTATTTTTGTTTTCATTTCACAGTGAAGGGCATAGAATCAGGAAGACTGGATTTCAAATCCAGCCTCAGCCAATTAGTCTAACATAACCCTGTGCCAGTCACCTAATGTCTATCCACCTCAGTTTCTTCAAATGTAAATTATCCATAATAATAGCACCTACCTCATAAATCTGTTGTGATGATCAAATGAGGCAATATTTTTAAGAGCTTAGCACAGTGCCTGGCCCAGAAGGCACATTTAATAAATGCTAATTCCCTTTCATTGTTGTTGTTCTGATTATGGTTATAATTACTGGAGGACAGCTATGAAGGTTAAAGGTGGCAGCCTCTGATGTCACAGTCTTTGTCCACAAAGCATATGCTGTGAAACGTACTCTACTGTATATAGGCAGTGCTAAGGATGTAGAGCCATATCTAGAAAAGTGGAGAGGTGTTAGTATAATAAAGAAAGAGATGCTATAATCTCTTCCTCAGCACACATTCTGTTTGCAGTTTCTTGTCTGGCTCTTTAAAATGGAATGATTATAGAGGGGCTCAGCTGCATTCAGAAGGGCATGAGTCTTAACTTGCTCTTGGTGTGAGCTTAGCGAATAAACACAGTCAGCTTTTCAGAGCTGAGATGTGTTATGAGCACAGCTCCCTCTCACTGGGGAATTTTTCCATTCGCTAGTCCAAATTTCACATATACCCACCTGCTTGTGTTCCCTCTAGTATTCCATAAAGGGTAAAGATATTTACAGGTAGAATCCATTAACACATGATCCATTCTGTTCAAGGATAAGCAGCCTAGAGTTCACAGGATCAAGAGATCATAGCATCTAAGTTACAGCTGAAAGGGCCCTCAGAGGCCATCTCATCTGAGGCACTCACTTTACAGATTGAATAAAAAACTCAGTGGTCAAGTGCCTGGTCTAAGGTCTTAGAGGCAAGACCCAGGTGCTCTAATTTCAGGTGTCTCATGAGCTGCTTTTACTATCAATTAAAACCTGAACTGTAAAATGCCTTTTCATGGAGCAACTAGGTGACACAGTGGATAGAGTGCTGGGCCTAGAGTCGGAAAGACTCATCTTCGTGAACTGAAATCTGGCATCAGATACTTACGAGCTATGTGACCCTGGGCAAGTCACTTAACTCTGTTTGCCTCAGTTTCCTCATCTGCAAAGTGAGCTGGAGAAGGAAATAGCAAACCATTCCAGTATCTCTGCCAAGAAAATTCCAAATAGGCTCATGGAGAGTAGGACATGACTGGAAAACAACTTAGCAACAAAATGCCCTTTGAAGGTCTTTCTGTGCTAAAAATGTCTCTCCTACTTCCATCTCATTCCATTTTCATTTTTACTATAAATGCACCAAAAATATAGCCTATGTTGCAATCATTACAAATTTTTGTATTTCTTTAGAAAACTGCAAAACTGGATTTTTCTAGGGTAGGAGAGGTGACTTCTTGTTTTTAAGTCTCCTAACTATTAACGACTAGAGATTGCTTTCAAGCCAAAAGTCAATTTACAACTTGCACAGTGGGTGTGCCTTTCATACATTGGTTAAACCATGTGTGAATGGCAGTCTTTCAAAGAAATCTTCTCAAGAAAGGGGAAATTAATTGGGGACAATAGCAGAGACTTTTGTAATATTAAACATATGCCTAAAGAAGGAGTACAAAACAAAGTCAATGTAACCAAGATTAAGAGGAAAGAATTTTTACAACCAGTGTCTCTGATAAAGGCCTCATTTCTAAAATATACAGGGAATTAAGTCAAATCTGTAAGAATGCAAGTCATTCCCCAATTGATAAATGATCAAAAGATAGGAACAGGCAATTCTCAGAGGTAGAAATTAAAGCTATCTATAAGCATACGAAAAAAATGCTCTAAATCACTCTTGATTCGAGAAATGCAAATCAAAACAACTTTGAGGTACCACATCTCTCCAGCCAGATTGGCTAAGGTGACAAAACAGGAAAATGTCAAAGGCTGGGGAGGATGTGGAAAAACTGGAACAATAATGCATTTTTGGTGGAGTTGTGAACTGATACAACCATTCTGGAGAGCAATCTAGAACTGTGCCCAAAGGGCTATAAATAATTGCATACCCGTTGACCCAACAATACCACTTCTGGGGTTGTATCCCAAAGAGATCATAGAAGTGAGAGGAAGACCCATATGTACAAAAATGTTTGTTGCAGCTCTCTTTGTGGTAGCAAAAAACTGGAAATTACGGGGATGCCCATCAATTGGAGAATGACTAAACAAGTTATGGCATATGAATGTAATGGAATACTATTGTCCTATAAGAAATGGAGAGGAGATAGTCTTCATATTCACCTGGAGAGACTTACACAAATTGATCCTAAGTGAGAAGAGCAGAACCAGGAAAAATGTGTACACAATCACAGACACATCATATGAGTGACGACCAACTTTGATAAACTGGACTCTTCTCAGCAATGCACAGTTATAAGACAACTCTACAAGTCTCAGGGTGGAAGGATATGTCTACATTCAGAGAAAGATCTAGAAAGAACAGAGTTTAAATGGAGACTGAAGCAATCTACATGCTATCGTTCTTTTTCATGTTTAGTTCTCTTTCTTTTTTCCCATTGTTCACTCCATTGGTTACAACCCTTCTATACAACCTGACTAATGTCCAAAGTGAAAGTATTTGTAGATCCTAGACTTGATTGAATGCCGCCATGATGGGAGGGGAAGAGGGAGGGGAGAAAATTTGAAAATCAACGGATTATGGAATTGCATCTTGTAAATTAAAAGTAAATAAACAAATCAATTTAAAAAAATAAAGTAACTAATAAAAATGCTAAAAAAAAAATTTAAAAATTTAAAAAAAAAGGAGTACAAAAAAATATGGCCTATTATTTTTTTCTTTTTTTTTTTTTTTTTGACCTCAATCTATAATACATTTTGGCAGGTTGTCCTGGTTGACAGAATGTTTCATTTTACAAAATAGGATAAATTTATTATGAAATTCATCTCTATCCAATCTATCACTGAAGGTATTGGTGACACTGAAATCAGTTGCCTGGGCACTTTAAAGAAAGAACCCCAGGGGCAGCTAAGTAGTGCAGTGAATAGAGCAGTGGCCCTGGAGTCAGGAGGATCTGAGTTCAATTCTAGCCCCCGACACTTATCACAGACTGGCTGTGTGACCTTGGACAAGTCACTTAACCCCAATTTTCCTTTCTTCCCCCTCCAAAAAGAACCCCAAAATTCTCTCCCAAGCTATTTTCTTTTCCATGAGCGTATAGAAAACAGTCCAAAAATGGGAACAAAGGGAAAAAGTTTGAGTTATCCCTAAGAGCTCTTCCAGGTGAGGAATCACATGGCATTTCTTCCAACTCTTCCTGATTAGTGCCCAGTTCTTCATAGAAAAAATGTTTCAAGCTACTGAACAGTCCACAAGTAACTACTAAGCACCTACTATATGTGACACCAACAAGTATTTATTAAGTACCTAATGGATCAATCAATAACCAAGTACTTATTGCTCTCCTATTATATGGCAGGTACTCTTTTAGGAAGTGGTAATACAAAGACAAAAGCAGAATATTCTCTGCTTTCAAGAATCTTACATTTTAGTGGGAAAGGCAATAGACATGTATAAAAATATTCAGAATATGCCTAAAATGAATACATGCTAGGCACTATGCTAGAGACTCAGGATATGAAATCAGCATGTCCTACCCTCAAGAAATTACATGAACTGATGTGGAGTGAAGTGAGCAGAACCAGGAGAACACTGTACACAGTAACAGCAACATTGTGCAAAGATCAGCTTTAATCGACTTTGTTCTTTTCAGCAATGCAATGATCTAAGACAATTCTCAAAGACTCATGATGGAAAATGATACCCATATCCATAGAAAGAACTATGGAGTCTGAATGAAGATCAAAGTATACTATTTTCTCTTTTTTTTTCCTTTTTTGAGTTTTTCCCTTTTGTTCTGATACTTCTTTCACAACATGACTAATGTGGGAATATGTTTAATGTGATTGTACATGTATAGCCTGTAACAGAGTACATGTCATCTTGGGAAGGGAGGATGGGAAAAAGGGGGGATGGAAGGGGAAGAATTAGAACTCAAAATTTCATAAAACTGAATGTTGAAAACAAAAAATTAATTTAAAAAAGAAATTTACTTTCTACTATGTGAAAAAAAAAAGTCCCAGGTACCATGAAAGATATAGGAGAAGTAGAGTGCAATTTCTACCTTCTAGGAACTCAAAGTCAATCTGGTCATAATACTGTACCCTCCTTATTGTGTCCTCCCTGCTATATATCCCCCATTCAAAGCATTTTCTCTAACATTGTTTCCTTCCAGACAGGTTCCATGTTGGGGCCATAAGATAATGTCAGGGTTGGAATGCTCAGTCATCAGAAATACCAAAGCCTTCCAATGAGCTTGTTCCTCAAACTTAATTGAAAAAAAATTCCCTAGCAAGGTCTCTTGAAATGTCATCAGAAAAAAAAAAAAATTAGTGAAATTCACTCACATGAAACCAATTTCAATACACTTGCCAAACCTTGATCAATGTGTAGGTAAAGTGCACACACCTTCAGAGAGTAGTTGCTAAGAACTATACCACTGGGCCATTTGGAAAAGTTACAGCTTCCACCCAGAAAGAGAAAGGAGCAGGGAATGGGGAGAGAGAGGAAGACTTGATTTTTTTTAAGTGTAAAGATGGGCATTTCCACCTTCCAGCTGAAGAGAACCTATTTGTTCAGTGATTTTTTATATATGCTAACAGCCTTATACTATCTCTACCTTGCTTTTCTGTGGAAGAAAAAGCGGTAGAGCGTGAAAATCAAGAAAGCGAGAAGAGATCATGTGCTTCATCCTTTCTTCTGCCCTCCCCACTGGAAGTTTTCCCTCTGGCAGCTGAGAGAGGAAGAAACCAGGAAATGAGCACAGATGTAGCAAGTTAGTCTGAAATCCAAGGAACCAGTAAAAGGCCCATTTAAAGTTACAAAATGTGATTGATTTTTCTAAACTATACAAAAAATTCTAGTCAAAGACTTGGTAGAAACTTAGGATTAAAATTAATTAGTAAGAGTTAAATAATTTATGAGAAAAATATCAAAATGTATCTCATTTTATTCCTTTAAACAGTACTCCAAAATATAAGATTTGAAACTAAAAATGGGTTAATATTATTGAAAACCTCTTTGTTTTAATACTAGTTTTGTCATTAATTGCTGTCGAGACTTTGGGCCAATCATTTAACCTCCCTAGGTGTCAAATCCCTTACTTATATTACAGGAATTAGACTGAATAATCTTTAAGCTCCCTTCTGGTTCTAACATTCTATAACTCTAAGAGCTGTCATTTTGCTATTCAAAAATGTGGAAATTAAACATGTCTTTAGGAGATATTTAGTATTTTTTCTGAAAAAAAAATAAAAGGAATTTACATTCAAGTCTTGTGACCTGAGAAACACTCCTACCTGCTGGCAACAAAATCATATTATATTGAGGTGCTTGTCTTTAATCTTATTGCTCTTGGAAAGGCAAAGAAGTCCCTTTTTAAAAGGTTGATTTACAGATCTAAAGTTTTGAAGTGACAGCAATGACCATGCCCACAAAAACAGATGAGAGAAAATTAAAGTTTAAAAATATTCTAACAAATCCACAACTGAAATGTGTACCAAAACTGGCATAACCGACCAGCTAGTTGACAAGGTTGGTTTAGGGCCATATCCAAACAAGAGAAGTCATTTAAGATCGTAGATGTGGACTCATGTAGAATGTCAGAAACTAAGTCACTGATATGTTTACCCTGAGTGGTTCATTTAATCTTCTGAGCTAGAAAATACAAGAGGTTTATGTCCGCCTCTTCCAAATTAGTTTTAATAACAAGGAACATGTTGATCAAGACACTTCTCATACAACCTCACTTTAAAAATGTCATGGAAAAATAAGCTGGAATTGATCCTACAAATTGTAACTACGAATGAGAAAATGCCAAGCTGCCTACGCACTCAACTCATGAGTTCTGAAGTTTTCAGACTAAGTTTCATCGTCTTGAGGTCCAGGCTCCAGTTATAGCAAACGTGATTTCCTGATTCTATAAACAGGGAAAAGCCTCCAAATTCCTTTGGACATCAAATGCATCTTGCTGAAATGCATTTTGATGAGTTAAGGGTAAATGAATCAGAAACAGGAAGATTAAATTTCTTTCTGGATACACATTGGTTAGAAAATGAAGGGGAGAAGCTTGGCAAAGATTCCCTTAGGTTCTGCCAAAACCCAAAACATTTGGAAAGGTGGGAATGGAGGGAGAAAAAAGCAGAGGAGAATTGGAATTTTTGCCAAACCCCTAATATGACTGGTTTCTCCAGTACATCAAATATGGGTTTTAACTCTTCCTGAAATGAACTCTAGCCATTAACTCACAAGACCATTACAAGAAAGGAATTCTTAATTGGTGAAATTAGAATACAATCTTCACATTACCATTTGCTCAGGTTGTACATGCAACACAATAGCCTCCCATTTGGCTTGAGTCTAAAATATTTAGTTTCATCCCTATTTTTCTTTCCCTCTTTCAGTTTGGACAGATGTTAAAGAATGAGGATCTTTATTTAACTGTGTGTGTGTGTGTGTGTGTGTGTGTGTGTGTGAACACACTAAGCAAACCCAGATAATGCCAACATTTCTTGGAGATCAGACCAAAATTTTATATTTGAATCTATTCCATATAAATCACAATCAAATTACATAGCACTAGACAAAAGCCCCGGCAAGATGAAATAAGCCTGAGAGATATGTTGACTTCCACTTAGGCCCTTTAGTTGGACAGGCATATATAGGAGTAAATACGTTGAGTCAGTGATACCATTACTATGCCTCAAATATATCAAAGAAAGAGGAAAGGGAACCATATTACAAATATATTTATAGTAGCTCTATTTGGAGTGTCAAAGAAAGGGAAATCAATGGAGTGCCCATCAATTAAGGAATATCTGGAAAAAAATATGGCACATGATTGTGGAAGGATAGTTTTATGTCATAATAAGTGATGGAGATGGTTTCAGGGAAAACTGGGAAGACTTATATAAACAGATGCAGAGTAAAAGGATCCAAGATAACAATTCATATAATAACACCATTGTAAAGATAAGTAGCTTTGAAAGACTTAGGAAGTCTTATCCACAAAATAACCAAAGGACTCATGATTTAAAATTCTGTTCACTTCCAGATGAGAAGTAATGGATCCAGAGTGCAGATTGAAGCATTTGGGGTTGGGCGAGGGAACATAGATAATGTGAAAATTTGATATGCTTGACTATACAAATTTGTAGTGAATTCTATATTTCTCAAATTTTCAGTGAATTATGGAGGAAAGTAGGAAGGAAAGAATTAACAACTGAAAATAAAATTTATTCCATTTTAAAAGTATGAATTAGAATTGGAGAAATAGAAGCAAATGATTCCATCAGATATGAAGAAAAAATTTTTAAATCAAAAGAATGAAAAAAAGAGAGGAAAATATGAAATATTTCCTTGAAAAAAACAACTGGAAATAGATCCAGGAGAGATCATTTAATATGAAGAAATTATAACAAAAAATAAAATTAAGGGGTGAGAAAGAGGAATGCACCAGGAGAAGGGGAAAGGAAGAGAATAAATGGAGAAAATTATCTCATATAAAGGAGATGCAAAAGAGCTGTTATAGTGGAGGGGGAAATGGAGGAGGTGGGGAGGGGAGTGCTTGAAATGTACTCTCATCAGAATTGGCTTAAAGAGGGAATAACATACACACATACTTGGGTATAGAAATTAATGTTATCCTACAGGAAAAGCAGGAGGAAAAGGGGATAAGGGAAAAGAGGGAAGGACTGAGAGAAGGGAGAGCAGATTTGGAGAGATAGTAGTCAGAAGCAAAACTTTATTTATTTTTTTTTTACTTTTTGGAGGATGGAAGACAATTGGGGTTAAGCGACTTGCCTAAGCTCACACGGTTAGTAATGTTGAGTGTCTCAGGCCAAATTTGAACTCAGGTCCTCCTGACTCCAGGACTGGTGCTCTATTCACTGTACCACCTAGGTGCTCCCGAGCAAAACACTTTTGAAACTGGAAGGGATAAAAGGAGAGAGAATACAGGATAAACAGGAGGGAAATAAGATAGAGAGAAATACATAGTAAACATAACTGAAAAAAATTACAGCAAGTTTTATGGGTAAAGTTCTCATTACATTTAGAAAAATAAGAACTATTCCCAGCTGATAAATGGTCAAAGGGTGTGAATAGGCAGTTTTCAGATGAAGAAATCAAAGCTCTCTATAGTCATGAGAAAAAAAAATGCTCTAAATCACTATTGATCAGAGAAATACAAATTAAAATATTTTTGAGGTGCCACCCCACACAGGAAAATGAAGGGAATGTGGGAAAATTGAGACATTGTCAGTGGAGCTGTGAACTGATTCAACCTTTCTGGAGAGCAATTTGGAACTATTTCCAAAGGATTATAAAACCGTGCACACCCTTTGCCCCAGCAATACCACTTCTAGGTCTCTATCGCAAAGAGATTTCTTTTGGTGGAAAATTACCTATATGTACAAAAATATTGATGGTTGGAGTGGCTAGGGGCACAGTGAATAGAGCACCAGCCCTGGAGTCAGGAGGATCTGACTTCAAATCTGACCTCAGACAGTTGACGTTTACTAACCACGTGACCTTGGGTAAGTCACTTAACCCCAATTGCCCAGCCTTCCCCTCTCCAAAAAGCAAAAAAAAAAAAAAAAAATTATGGTAGCTCTTTTAGAGGTGACAGAATTGGAAAGTGAGGGTATGAACATCTTAAGGGGGAACTACTGAACAAACTGTGGGATATGATAGAGATGGAATACTGCATTATAAGAAATGACAAGCAGAATGCTCTCAGAAAAATCTGGAAAGTCTTACATGAACTGATACAAAGTGAAATGAGTAGAACCAGGATAATTTGTGCAGGGTAAGAGGACTGTTGTAGAATGAGCAACCATGAATGACTTAGCTATTCTCAATAATACAATCTAAGACAATTCCAAATTTCTTATGGTGAAAATGTCATCCATCTTTAGAGAAAGAATTGATAGAGTCTGAATACAGACTGAAGCATATTTTTTTACTTCATTTTTCTTGTTTTTTTAATGCATTTTCTTTCACAACATGACTAATATGAAAATATGTTTTGCATGACTGCACCTTTTTGACCTGCATCAAATTGGTTGCCTTCTAAATGAGGAAGGGGGGAGAAAAAGAATTTAGAACCTGAATTTAAAAAAAAAAAAAGAATGTCAAAATGTTTACATGTAATTGGGGGAAAATAAAATATTAAACGTATTTTAAAATATAAAATTTGAGTTAAAAAAGAGAATTTCCAGTTCATTAAGTATTTAGGAGTTCATCTGAAAAAAATATTTTGAGGTTTTAGTGGACTTGTAAGATCACAATGAGATAGCAGTATGATATGTGTTCCAAGAAAGCTCATATGACTTTGGACTATATTAAGAAAAACCTATCTTCCTGGAGAAGGAAATGGTAATTTGATCACCCTCTTCTCTATTCATACTACTTCTGGATTACTGTGCTTACACTTGAAAATTATATTTTAGGAAGGGCCATCATATTCTGGAAAGCATGAAAAGGATGACAACCAGAAAACTGAATGGTATTCATACCATATTATAAGGTGATTAGTTGAAAGAACTTGGCCATTTATCCTGGAAAAACAAAAAAAAACCCTCATGGTAGGGCCATGGTAGGCACGATACAGGGCAGCTAGGGGCCACAGTAAATAAAGTGTTGAGACTATAGTCAAGAAGACTCATCTAAATTCAATGTGAAAATCATGAAACTTTGTTCTGGGCCTGCTAGGAGACTCATGGGAGTTTTTAGGAGCAGAGCTATAACTAGTCCAAGCAAACAGACTTTTTTTTTTTTTTTTCCCAAAGTGCTGACAGTAAGAAAGGACTGGCAGGATTTGTACTACTGCAGCACAGAAATACTAAATACACACACGTGCATGTGTGTGTGTCTCTGTGTGTGTGTATGTGTGTGTGTGTGTGTGTGTGTGTGTGTAATTTAAAATCTGAAGCTATCAGGGGCGGCTAGGTGGCACAGTAAATAGAGCAGTGGCCCTGGAGTCAGGAGGAGCTGAGTTCAAATCCAGCCTCAGACACTTAACAATTACTAGCTGTGTGACCTTGAGCAAGTCAGTTAACCCCAGTTGCCCTGCCTTCCCCTCCCCCCCACCAAAAAGCAAAAATAGATACACAAATAAATAATAGATAAATGAATAAATAATGGATGGATGAATGAATGAATGAATTACTTAAAATAAATAAGAAGCTATCAGAGGACATGCTTCTGTCTCAGTTGTTACTTAGGTGAGGTCCTCTTCTGCTTCACACCCCATGGCATTGCCTCTCGAAGTAATGTTTCATATTTCAGAGTTTGGAGTCTTTCCTCCAAAACATTGTAAATATCCTTCATGCTAAAACTGGTAGCTCCTGATAAAGCTGCACATGTTCAAAAATAAGCCAATATTTCCTTGCTTTTAAAATCTTATAATAGAGTAAGCTGCGAGGTAACGGAAGTCCCTTAACTGTGGTCCGAGCTGGGCCCTGTTGATCCACTTCTTCTTTCTCGCTTTCTTTCGCCTTCTCGCTCTCTCTCCCTCCCTCTCTCCCCCTTTCTCTCTCTCTCCTCCTCCTCTCTTTCCCTCTACCTCCCAAGGTCGGCCAGGCGCTTCAAGCAGTCGGTGGCAGTGTGCCCTCGTTGCTGGGGTGCAGTTCATCCCTTAGGATCCGTGCCTGCCCTGCCGAGTATCTGAAGAGTTGGGTCCCATTTTATCAGGTCAGATAAGAGCATCCTGAAGTTAGCCTTTTATGTGAACAAATTGTTAAGAGATAAAGTGAAGAAGGTGAGGAACCCAGCCAGTCCTGTTTTGAAGATACCTTGGCCAGAACAAGGCACAACAGTGCATCATCATACCCAAGTTTTACTGTGATTACTGAGATACTTACCTCACTCATGATTCTCCATTTGTGGGAAAGATACACTGCAGCGGAAGGAAGCACAAAGAGAATGTGAGAGACAATTATCAAAAATGGATGGAAAAACAAGCCCAGAGCCTGATTGATAAAATAACCACTTCATTTCAGCAAGGAAGAATTCTTCCGAATCTGTTATCTGCTCCTCCACTAGAAGGGCCTATGATCCCACCTCTTCACCCTAGCATGATGCCCCCCCTCCCAGAATGATGCCTGTGTGGCTGCCTCGTGGTATGAGAATGCCCATGGGAGGCCACATGCCTATGATGCCTGGCCCTTCAATGATGAGGCCCCTTCCTCATCCCGTGATGGTGCCCACTCACCCAGCAATGCCCAGACCAGACAGATAAAACGGAAAGAATATAAAGAAACCCATTGTCCTATTCCACCAGAACATCATGGTGCTGGGTCTCAGACATGGGTTTTTCCCCCCCTTTCCCTTTTAAAAGCTTGGCACTCTTTTATATCACTGTCACTTTGCCATGACCCTCCCCCAATATATCTGTCCCTCCCTCCCTCAGTGTATCCCTCCCCTGTGATAAATAAGCACAGTGGAAAAAAAAAATTTAAATCATAATGATGAAAAACCATTAAGTTGAGTAGATTACTGATTGTCTCTGGCACCCTTTCCCTTCCCCCGATAAGCAAACAGTGGGCCTTCTTTCATAACATAAAGAAACAAGAAAACAAAACTGACCAATATAGTGACTAAGTCCAGAAGTGTATATAACCTTCTGAATACACATCTGTCTCTTCTCCCAGGAAAGTAAGCATATGCATTTCCTAAGCCCAGGGATTCCTACACTTGGGAGTTATAGGGGGTCCATGAACTTGAATGTGAAAACTTAGATATTTATTTCATCATAGATGGTTTCTTTTTTGGTCTTATGTATTTAAAAGCATTATTCTGAGAAGGGGTCCATAGGCTTCACCGGTCTGCTGAAGGGATCCATGACAAAAAAGGAAGGGAACAAGCACTTATTCAGCAGATACTTACAAATGTTACCTTATGAGATCCTCACAATGACTCAGAGACATAGGAGCTCTTGTTAGCCTCATCTCACAGTGGGAGGAACTGAGGAAGACAGATGTTCAATGACTTTCCCAGAGTTCAGAACTAATGTCTGAAACCTGACAAACTCAAGAAGACTCTACAGAATGGGCCACATAGCTGCCACCAGGAAGCTCAAAGGTTCAGAACCCATCCTTGCTGTAGCTATCTCTAGGATGAAAAATTATCATTCATTACCATTACCCACCATTCCATTTTGCTATTGTCATTCTTTTCACCACTGTGTAGGCTACTCTTCTCTTTGTGCTAACTTTATTCTGAATTATTTCATGGGTGCCACCCTACTAATTTGTTCTTTGGAGAAATTGTCTCATCTGTCTTAAGGCATTGCCCAGCATATCAGGTGATGAATAAGATGGAGAAAGTGGGAGTCTACTAACCAAAACTGTACATGATGTAGCTATTACTAATGAAATATTTACAGAACGCACACCTTCTAACCATTAGAAAATCAAACACAGGAAGAGCTGGAGGTCATCTTGTGTTGGAAAGACAAACAGTAACAGATTTGTGACAATCATAAAAAGGCCCATCATGAGATTAAATCAGAATGTTTATTATGCTAGGTAGAGGAGGGAAAGGGAAAACATCTAGTTTTAAAAACCTAGGATTGTTAAAAAAAAAAAAAGTCCTATAAATTATTGCTTAATAGCTAAGATTTCAGGGAAAGGTTGAATGAATACTTGTCTGTCTGATACAATGTGGCATAGATTATTTTTTTTTCTTTTTCTCTTTTGAAAATAGATCATTGGATTAAACATACTCTTGGGTCCCTTCCAACTCAGCAAGTACTTCTTTGGTATGATAGAGACAGTTCTGGTCTTGGAGTTGTGAATTCCCAAATCCAAGCTTCTTCTCTGACACTTTTGACTCTGGATAAATCAGCATATTCTCTACCTTGGGGGATCAATGGAATCTTGGATGAATTATCGACCTGCATCCATGAAGAGAGTTACCTATCCTGGCCAATACCACCTCCAGTCATCCTGATCTGTAATTGGGCCCAGATGGCTCTGGAGGAGAAAGTGAGGCTGCTGACTTTGTATAGCCCTCCCTCACTTAAATCCAGTTTACTTGCAAGTCATGGTGTCACTTTTCTGATTCCATAGTCCTCTTCAAGAATGAAGGACTAACAGTGACAAAAATTACCTATGCTGACCAAACCTCAGCTCCTTCCTTTATTCCCATTGTTGAATTGTGCTGATTTGAGAATCTTTGCCTATCAGAACTTGACACAGTATTTGAGTTTATCTAGTTCAATCCCTTTTTAACGTTTTTCAGTTCAGAGCATTAAAATCCCAAACTGACATTTACCTGTGTGACCATGGGCAAGTAATTTCACTTTTATGGAGCTCAGTTTCTTCATCTGTACTAAAGGGTTGTTAACCTGGCATCCAGAAACATATTTGAAAGGATATATGATTTTGAAAGGGATAGAAATGCCTATTTTCACTAGCTTTTAGGTTCCTTTGTAATCATATGCATTTTATTTTACATATTTAAAAACATTATTCTGAGAAGTGATCCACAAGCATTATTAGACTTTTAAAAAGATCCATGATACAAAATGAGGCTAGAGACCACTAGATGGACTCTAAGATCCCTTCTTGCTCTATATCTATATTTGGATAGGTCAGTCCATCTCCATAGACTTGTTTCCTAATCTGATATCACATAATTATATAATCTGATTATATACTTCTAAATTCCATGATTCTATAACTGAGACTCAGAGAGGGAAAGTAATTGCTTGGGATCATGGATCAGTTGCTGCAAAGTGCCTCAGAGGTGATCTAGTCTAAACTTCTCATTTTACCAATGAGGAAATGAAGGATAGAAGGAGTTAAGTGACTTGCTCAAGGTCACACAAATAATCAGCAACAGAGGCATGATTTGAATGCAGGTCTTCTGTATCCCGAGTCATTTTTCCATGCCACCTAAAGTCACAGAAAAATTGTGGCAATAGCAATTTTGTGAGCTTTGAATAGGGCATCCTGAACAGCTTCAAAGACTTTCAAACTCTTTTTTATTACTTCCACACAAATAATCCAATTTAAGGAAATTTTGACATTGTGAAAAGAAAACACAGGAATGACTCACACCTTAAAATAATCAACCCCCTTTTTTTCATCTTCAACTCTTTCAGGCACTGCTGAAAATCCCAGATAAACATTCTGTAGATGCTTACAATGAGAGATATAAAACAAATCTGGAGACAGAGAGAGAGAGAGAGACAGAGACAGAGAGACAGAGAGACAGAGACAGAGACAGAGAGAGACAGAGAGAGACGGAGACAGAGAGACAGAGAAACAGAGAGAGACAGAGAGACAGAGACAGAGAGAGACAGAGACAGAGAGACAGAGAGACAGAGAAACAGAGAGACAGAGACAGAGACAGAGAGAGACAGAGACAGAGAGAGAGAGACAGAGAAACAAAGAGACAGAGACAGAGACAGAGAGACAGAGAGACAGAGAGAGAAAGAGAGAGAGAGAGAGAGAGTCACTCTGGCCATGTTATTTTCCAGACATATTGATAGCAATTGTATTTCAACCAAACTTTATCAGAATGGTCATATTGGAAAATGTCACTAATATTTTGGGGGAGATTTTTTATGGACAGGGAGATATACTGGGCACTGGGACATGTTAGACACAGATCTCATGTCTTCCTTGGAGGTACTCACATTTGAGTTGAGAAGGAACACATAGATACAGACTAATACAGGCTAGCCTATGATCAGTCAAATTGGTAGCTTCGATAATGTGTTCTTTCCATTTCCACCTTCCATTGGAGAGTGGTGTGGGAGAAAAAGCAGTTTTAAGCTCCTTGAAGGCAGGGACTACTTTGCTTTAGACTGTTGTATCTTCAGCACTTTGGACAATGCATACTATGTGATAAATGTTTGGTATTAAAATGTTTGTTGAAGAAATATAGGAAAAAGAAGGACCTGAGCTGAAAGGGGTGGGAGGGGGGCAGGATGAGATATTGTGAAGGGGAAACATATGGCCTCAGTGCATAGAATGCTGGGCTTATGGACAGGAAGATGTAAATTCAAATCCTGCCAACTGGCCTTTGGTAACTGTGTTATCCCAGGCAAGTCTCTTAATTTCTTTATTCCTCTGGTTCCTCATCTCTAAAAATGAAGTTTGAACTCAATGATCTCTAAGGTTCCTTCCAGATAAATTCTATGATGCCTTGTACAGTGATCAACTATAATTTCTTACGTCTTCTCAGTTATACAATAATCCAAGAGAATTCTAAAAGACTCATGATGGAAAATGCTATCCATGTCCAGAGAAAGAAGTAATGGAGTCTGAATGCAGATAGGAGCATACTATTTTCACTTTACTTTTGTGGGAGTTTTTGTTCTGTTTCTTCTTTCACAACATGACTAATATGGAAATGTTTTAAATGATTGCATATATAATCTATATCAAATTGCTTACCATCTTAGGGAGGGGGGAAGAGAGAGAGGGGGAAAAAATTTGAAACTCAAAATTTTATTTAAAAAAATGTTAAAAGTTATCTTTACATGTAATTGGAAAAAATAAATAAAATATTTCAAAAATATAAAATCTGTGATCCTTAATTTAGAGATCTTCAGAGTTGTGAAGAAAACCAGAGGTTGAATTCATTGAAAAAAACCTTGGGGGGGGCGGAGCCAAGATGGCAGTGTAGGAGCAGCAACATATCGCAGTTCTCACATAGCCACCCCAAAATACCCATAAAATATGACTCTAAACTAATCCTAGAGAGAGGGAGCTAAGATGGCGGAGAGTAAGCAGTAACCTGAACAAGCTCCCAAAGAATTT